>JAOSYY010000009.1:9213296-9271801 GCA_025727935.1 Hebomoia glaucippe | reverse complement strand
GAAAAACGACTCTCTCTTACAGAGGTTTCTGTTTCTCGCTAATAGAGGTTTTGGGAGCTTAAAATGACGGGTCCTGGTTATTACTCTCACTTATAGAGTTTTCTCACTTATCCAGTTCTCGCTTATCCAGGTTCGACTGTATTTAAATCTAGACATTAATATAGGAAGTATCGAAATGTGATTTTTACACCTCATAGTTATTTCAATGAATCGTTAGCCTAATTGTAATTGCATTTGGTCGTAAACAATTGTAGTTCCTCATCTGTACGCAAATTAATGATCACCCCTCCATTGCAATGTGGTCACGTCGGCTGTTACTTGTCTCAATTGTTCAGTAATTTTTATTACAAGCGCTTATTACGTTCTAACATTACTATAAATGAATAATAAAATAACTTTATTACAACTGCGAAGAATACCTTATACTTAACCTAACACAAACTGATAAACCTTACAAATATTTTTTACTTCAGTGCCCCATAGATTTCACCCGCGGTGATTTTATATGTACATTAGCTACAACAAAATCAGTCCCGCTCTTTTGTAGATTAGTTAGCACAAACAAATCGAAAAATAGACAGAAATTTATAATAAGTACTTTAAAGAGTAGTGTTTATTTAAATATTACTGAGTAACAAACACTTAATTTTTTTTTCTTTATCTGTATAGATTGTCATAATAATGAAAAAAAATTGAATTTTATATCAATAACATAATAATTTAACGCCACTACTCTACAATGCACAAAGTAACGAATTTACTAAGGTCATGTTTTCTGATTAGTTTTACGATCAATTAAAGAATTTAATAAATGAAAACTTAGATACACGTTTTTTTGCATTTTATACTTCCTACATAATAAGGGCACGTTTTCGCTACGAACAAAATCGATCAAATAAATTAATTGGTATTCGGTGATACATAATTATATATTCTGTTTATGACTCAATAATGTGATACATGTAGCGAATATTGGCTTTATATTATTTGTTAATGTTATTTTTATTAATTAAGTTTCTTATATTGTCGAAGATAGCATATTTAAAATAGGCATTTCACATTTTATTTTAAGGTTAATTCTCCTATTATTTCACATACGTGACGAATTCAAGAGCAATTTATTTGTATTGTATTATTTCTATTGTAGTGTATAAATTAGCCATATCTATAATAAATTTTTCCTGTGTACAGTTTTCTTAATTATTCTCATTTCTATATCTTTATCAGAGTTTTAAATAAACAATTGTTATACTTTCAAGGTCGGACCTATGATTGGAATTAAAAAGAATATATTAATATACGTATATCAGATAAGACAACTCCTGAATTAATAAAAACATTTATTCAATCCAGGCTAACCTTATACTACATACACTTTAAAGTTCATATTTTATATACGTAAATAAATAATAGATTTATTATTGTTGTATGAACATTCAAAGACAAATTATTAATTGAAACAATGTTCATATTATCTTAATCGCTAAACCAGCTATTATGACCTACAATTTCTTGTAATTTTATTGATATTTGAAAGCATTTTGATATGTAATCGTGACGAGGATTACCATTTATATATGCTCCTTTTTAATCCACTAAATAAATTTATAAACTATGATGTTATTTCTAATAGTAGGAATAAAAATATTTTTAAGCAATAAACACGTAAATAATAATACACCGTACTATTGAAGAAGTTTCACCGGATTAATAATTCCGCCCGCCCAATCATTTGTACATATGCAACAATTGAAGCCTTTTACATTTTTTTTATTTTGTATCAGACTTTATTTTGCTTTGCTAATCATTTTTAATTACAAAGATAAAGGTGATCAGACATAAACTCTATATAACGGAAACTGCGATTTCAGGAGACACGTCAGGCAAAATGTGAAGTAGAAGGTTTAGTTGAGCCTGAGAGTGTATTAACCTTTTATAAACTGAAAAGACCTGATATGAACGTCTGAAAATAGAAAATAAGGGGAGCTTATATCGCCAAAACTATTAACATGATTACGGAACTCGTTATGTATTTAAATTAATTGTATAGGAAGACATTTATTTAAATTCGAGAATTATTTATTCTTAAGTTTTATATAAATCAATCACTTATGTATGTAGACAGGATAAATATTTATTGCATATTTTAAGGTGATGTAGTCATGACATTATAGTTAATAACAATCTATTAAATAACGTGACAACAATTTTAGACTCCCAACTTCTGAAATATAGCAGATTGATTGATGATTGTAGTTTGATTGCTTGATTACAACACTAGCAACGAATACTATATAATTAGATTTTACATGTAATTATTTATTTTTCTCGTTAGCTAACCTTTAAAAAATTTGAGGTCAAACATAAAATATAGAATTTAAATTTATAAAATTTCATAAAATTAACGTTGTTGATGTTTGTATAAATAAAAAATGCTTGGTCTATACAAGAGTGAATGACGAAAGTAAAAATTACGCAAGAATACCACAAATATCATTTTTAAATATTTTAATCTGTCTAAATAAATATACTCTATTTTCAATTAAGTTTTAATTGTCAATAACATACATGCGACAAACGATAACAGCTACAACATATATATTAAAGAATATTAATTACTATTTATTCTAGTGAGACTTTTTGACTAACTAAATTTTCCATTGCTTAAAAAACTTCTAGAACATAATTAAAAAGGACCAAAAATATTTAAACGACAAGTTATGTAAAAACCTGTTTAATCATCAAACAATTGTTTTGAAAAAATCTTGTGAATGCTTGATATTCAAGATCTATATGATATTCTTCAAAATTTTACCTTTTTTTAGAATTGCCATAGCCTAGTATTATTTAGTCTGTTTAATAAACCGGTTAATAATATATAAAATAGTATAAAGCTCTTACCAAAATAGAACTGCAGTGAATACAAAATCAACACCAGAAATAAAAATGAATCATCTCAAATTATTATTAGCGAAAAAATATTATACAAATAAGGCACAATTTATTTGAAATCTTTTATCAAATAGCACTGGAGGGAACCATTTCACATCACTTGCGGTCCTTTCAATCTGCATAGAGTTCTTTATAGATATCTTTTGTAGCTAAACCTTCGTCGACATGAATTTTCCGTTCACGTTTTTATAAATTTTTAGTTCGATAATAATTCTGAGACGTGTTATCAAAGTGAGGTCGCGCCGGGCTGTGTGAATTGTGATGTGAAGGCTCTTATGCGCTGCTACTATTTGCTTCCTTGCTAAAACTGTTTATTATTTCGCCCCCACTCAGGTGGCTTGCTACGCACATTATTTCAGATCAATTGAGAGATAATCTTTATAATTCTTGTTTATTTTTCATTAATTTTCTTCAAATTATCCAAAATAGTGTTTGAAATCAAAAAGCAAATATTAACTAACAAACGAAGTATAAAATGGCCCACTGTAAGAATATAAGAAACGTGTGTACAATGTTAGATAATCTTTAAAAATTATATTAATATTTCAAACTCCATAATTGATCTAAATGAAACTTTTACAAATGAGCCATTAAAAGAGCTGTTGTAACGAACAAAGGATTGCTTATGAAAACAATTACGAAATCAAAAGCAACTTATATCCGTGGTACATTGTAAAGTTAAGTGTATGTTTAACAAGGGTACCTAACAACAATTGGAATGACCGCTTTACCAACACACTTAGATAGCCTGCAATCTTCATACCAAATTTTATCTTAAACATCACAGTAGTGACACTAGAGATTATTATTGCAACACTAATAATTAAGCAAATAATAGACATGTTTAACTCATCAGCAAAGACATCGTAATATAGATTTATTTTTTTAGTTAAAATAGGAGCAATTAAGTAGTATGTTCTCAATTAAAAAGATGCTTTATTTAGAAAAGTTGTGATATAAAATCGTAAATATTATGATTTCAATTTTAAATCAAGTCAAATCAAGTCAGTTCAATACTTTAACCAGTTATTTTAGTTAACGATATTATTATTTCACAGGCATTCATCAACTGTAATCCACAAAGTATTTTTAAAATAATCATGTAGCTACACAATGATATGAAAAATTTTCATTTAAATGTTCAATTTAAATTGCCAATTTATATGCCAATGTATTTTGACTTGTGATGTTATATTTTCTTATGGTTTAGTCAAAACTAATGAATTTAAGCTAAAAGCTCTTATTTTCATGCGTTATTTAAAACTTTTCAATTCCAATAAGTACAGCATATAATATAATAGGCATAATTTTCGTAAATAGATATTTTTTTAGTTTTGTATTATCATTAATCATTAATACCTAAAAGATGTCAGAAAAATTGCAAAAAATTATTAATATGGGATGGTTAAAAAGTCATAATACTACAGTTAAACTAACCCAAACACAACATAAGAGTTGAAGAATAAAATATCAACCTTGATATAGATAGAGAAAGAAATACTTTATAAATATGTATTTGGTACACAACCTCATTATCTTTCAAAATTGTAATTAGTTTTTAAACAAATGTAAATGCTTAGTTTTAGGTTTTTGCTTAGTTAGGGATTGTTATCGATAAGTATTATAAATAATATGCCTAATGAAATATCAACCATCAGATTTATCATAACGATTGATATTATGTATGCGGCATTTTCACTTGCGTAAATAAAGTATTAGGTTAATGTTCACAAAGATATTAATTTCATTGAAAATGGCGGCAATCTTTTGAAACAATAGTGGTATCAACCGTTTGATCAGCAAATACAAACATGCATGAAAACAGGACTGGATATTTGCTTACCGAGCTTCATTCAGTAATTTGAATTCCTATATTTCAATAAACCAAAGTTATCAATTTACTCCTTATCTTTATTCAACTCAATAAAAAGTATACCGTTAATCGCAAAATAAATTTAATCAGGTTATGTAGGTAAACTGTTTTTGGAACAAAAAGATGTTTATTATTATAAAAATATATTACTTCAGGTTCTTTGGAAGTTTTATATGACACCGATGATTTTACATTACCATTAATAATAGAAATCATAAAGATAAAATATTGAACAATAAATATGCAATTTTTATATAACTATTTATGACTTATTACTTTAATAGTATAACCATTCAACGGTTATTGTATATATTCCTAATAAGCTTATACATTTTTTTTTTTCAAAATTATAATGATTATTCCCTTATTGTTTATTTTTTTGTGATTATTAACTAAATATTTTAAATAAATGCGTTTTTTCTGGCAAATATCTTGTTTACAATCTTTTAATAGCGTTCCCCGAGCTCTGAACGGTTTGTCCCGTGGAAAATTAATCTGATTCCTATATTTTAGAAAGTTTGGAAGAATCATTTATTAAATCTAAAATTTTAAGATAAAAACTTTAGTATTCTTTTTGGAAGGATATTTAATCTATAATATTTAAGCTTTAAGAGGATTAAATTCAAGGATAGTCATTTTCTCGAATTCTAAAATACAAATCAGGTACGCATGGTCCATGAACTTAAATAAAAAATAATATGCAAAGACACTTTGGCAAATCTTAAAACTGAACTCCAACTTTAGTCACGTACTTATTTTAATAAGGAGTTAAGACAAACATGATTCAAGAAAACTTTAAAAACCAGTTATAATCTGTGTTCTTTTGTTACTGAATTTATTAAACATTAATCATTGGTCATCACTCAATAAGTTTATATATAACAAGTTTATAATCATTAGACATATACACAAATAACGCCATCCGATAGTTCGTTTTTTTTTTTGCTTCGTTTAATGACAAAGATTCAATAACTATAATCAGTTGTGAAAAATACCAACAAAAACAGCAAATAAAACGTCGATAGAATTATGTCATGAGCTTTAGCAGAAATTTTTGAGAAATTTTTTTTTTTTTACAATTTCCAATTCCTGAAATTATAAGGTCATTGAATGTATTAAAGACTCTATTGAACACATTTACCTTTAAAGAAGTCAATATATTTTGACTAGCACAGAGATGTGTTTTTTATGAACAAACAAAAAATGTGTGAATTGACTTTTGACGTCTTTTGACATAAATCGCTTTATGGATGATGCCCTAATGAGGTATTGTTAGATTCCTCTTATTACTTTGCACCTACATTTAAACTTTATTATTTTTGATTATTTGTTTTTGTTGATTATACCGGCTTATACAAAATATATCGACGGTAGACAATAATCATTATAATATGCTCATCCAAAATTGTTACCCAGAACAAACACATTATTAAAATAAATTACAACTAAATGTAACTACGCTTTAATTTCCATAGTCGTCGATAAGTACCTATTTGAAGAAATAATAGCAATCGTATATTAACTGGATCTCGATCAAGGAAGTGGAATGTATATTTAACTGACGGGCAAACACGCGGCACTGATATAAAAGTAATCAATCGAGCTGACCTCCGAAGGTGTCTCGTGAATGAGAAGACCGGTCCTACCAAGGTGAAGGTGATGCCAAATGTACTGCATTCATTGCCCTAGATAATAGATCTAACTTACTTTTCTAAGTCACTCATAATTATTATTGTGTAAATTAGTATATCTTATCAATACGCAGTTGTAATTCGTCACAGTCTGAAAGATTTCTAGAAGTTGTGATAGCCCGTGTTAAGTATAAAGTATAATTTATTTAGTTAATGAAATACATCACATTTCTGAAAATATCAACAGAAACTCAAGATTTCAGTTAATAATACAGTTTTTTACAATACGGATTTTTAAATATTTTATAATTGCGAATTGATGTTAAGCTTACTTTCTCTATTTATTTATTAATTTGGGTCAAAACATTATATATATGTAATATGTATTATTGTGTTTATATCTAAATATTGATTGAGGTTAATGGCTTCTCAATTACATAGGAAAAGAATAAACTGGATTTGATTTTGCATTACATTTAAAAGGTCATAAACATCTGTACTGTTGGCAAATGCATTCCACGTCAAACAAAAAACAAAAAATATATTTGGCATTTGTTATTGTTTTTTGAATATAAAATGAAGTTTTAATAAGATTTTCCTTGGTGATAAAATGTCTAGTTTTATACGATGTTTTAAATTTACAATCAGAATGAAAAGGTCGCTTGTTGAGAATAGTAATACCAGATGAGAGGTGAATACCGGGCGTTACTTTATTCATATTTTTGGTATCAGAATATAATTTTATATTTTATTTTAAGAACGACAAATATATCCAAAAATATTTGATTTTACATGTAAAGTAGAAAATTAGTCAATAATATTTGTTAGAGCTTATCAGACGTCTTCTGTTGAAATTCGTAATTATTAACATAGTAATCGAGAGATATTATCTCTATTTATATTTGAGTAACTACCGTTCATGCACTCGTCATAGTAATCTACTGAAGGATGCTGTCAGCTACCAAACTGCCAGTCAACAAATGATAATTATCTTATGTAAATTTCCTAATTAAATATTTAACATGACTCTGACTGATATCTAACAATGGAAATAATATTAAATGCATTCGTCTAATTGTAGATTCGTATAATCTAAACAGGATTGGTCTCATAATTTATAACTCTGGGTAACCTAGAGTTTCAACTGTCAATAATTGTAGAACAACTTTCTCTAAGATATAACGATTTGTCTAAATCTAAAAAATGCTAACGAACTGAATATGTTACAACGTACTGAGAATTAAAATGTGATCGTCCATTAATAATTTAGAAATATAAGATAAAGTAGATCTATAACATTAACACATGTCTAATCGATGTGTTTCTTAAAACTTTAATAAATAAAATTAACCTTATCTAAATATATACACAAATCTTTCTCTAAAATGATTGTCAAAGCAAGAGCTAACAAAATAATAAATGCCTATTTAGTTTATATCAAACTATTGTTATGAAGGCTTATTAAATATAATACTCACTAATTGCTAAAACAAATGAATATTAATTACAAAACTTTTTCAAAGATCATCTAAGAATAATGAATGCAAAGTAACGCACTTATACGTTTTCGTTACAATCCATTGTTACAATCTTAATGAAATAATAACATTGATGAATAGCATCCATTTGTCAAATTAGGTCATTTGTAGCTTCAGAACAAAGGACGCGTCGTCGTTATGAATCATGGAAGATGCCAGATCTAAATTGATAGAGTCTAAGTATTAACTGTTAATAAGATCGTAATCCAGGTGTGAAAATACGTGTTAATAACGACACAGTGGCCTGTTGTGTCGTACTCGATGACACTTGGCCGTGTTTAGCAAATTAGCGCAGTTCACTTACCGGACGGTCTGGTGTGCCTCTTCTTAGCTTCTTGATGATGTGTGAATGTTCCGCCAACTAAGTGGCTATTGAACGAGAATTTAGTGAAATAAAATGAGATGAAGGCCTTAACTAGGTATCTCGGAGAAACACTCGAGCGAGTGTGAGTAAAATGATACCGTCATAAGCTATATATATTAAAGAGTAGGCTTCATCGTGTCAACATCACAGTCAATCTTCTAACAAATACAACGCAAAAACACGTAAACATTATTTGGTTAAGGATTCTAGCAACTAACACTACGCAAGTTCTCAGAGTTGTTCCGGGGAAATTACTATTTATAATAAATGCCCTCAATACAAAATCCTCAACCCAGATATTTTTGAGTATTATTTATTATATTGTCTTGTTTTACTGTTATATTTTAAATTACTCAAAGACTAAATTACTTTGTTTGTTCACTTAAAATTCTTTATTGATAACCTCTATTGTTCAGTGAATATAAACACATTTTTTACTTTTGGTGACGTGGTATGTCGTACATAGAAAAAATAAAAGCAAAAATCTAGCTTGGTGCCATGAACCAGTGCTAGCCGAGTAAGTGTGAAAAAATATAATTAAAGTATTTCTTAATTAAAGTACTAACTTAACCCATTTGTTAAAAAATAAAATTCTACTTAGTTTACCGCATGATAAAGATGTAGCTATGGAGTTTTTAGAATTGTTAATTTAAAAAATAAATAAAACTGGCTGTAATTAGCCTTATATATTAAAAAGCATTAGAAATAAACCTTAGGAAAATTATATATCATAAGAACCGAATAAAGCCAAGATATTACATTTTTGAAGAAGCTATCAAAGAGTAAACAATTAGATAAAATCTTAAAATAGTCAATACATGATAAATAAAATGTGACGTTTTGAAGATTTTGTGATTAAGTCAAAGCTTAAATGATTTACCTATCGCTATATACTTCGTTATGCAGAACTAGTATAATTTATATTTAATTAACTTATACACTTATAAAAAATTAATGTGTTGGCCAATTAAATTATGGGGATGTTTAAAACTATATTAGGTCAGATTGTAAATAGGCCAGCAGTAAAATAATATCTCCAATATATATTAGAATTCATCTTTATAATTTTTCTGTTAATTAGGATTCATTATATTATATTTAATTGGCAAAATAATCGTCCATTGTGGACATCAATATTTTTTGCCTATTTGCCTCATTGTACTTAAAAAATCTTATACTGTCACAATAGTCGTAATGAAATGGATATTTTATGTAAATTTTATAGACACCTATAAAATTTATGAAGAATATTATTTTGATGCTTATATATTAAATACTTAAAATGTTTAAATTAACGGTCAACGTACGTATTCTTTTTATTTAACATATCGAAAGATAACTTCAAATTACTTTAATCATGACAATTTTAAAGCAGTAACTATAAGTTTATTAAATACTAGTTTCGCTCACGTTCATGTCGATTTTATCATCCACTTTTAGATCACGTTTTCTACGGATTATATTTATGTTTAAATTAATTCGTAGATACATAGAGACAAAAATTAAAAAATAAAGTTTTGTGTTTTATCGCTCATTTCTAATCACGTACAAAAGTTTTTGCATAAATTCATTTAATATACAGCAGACACTCGATTTTTACTGACTTATTATACATGTATAGTTTTCGATCGAAAATACTAAGTAAACATTTCTAAATCAAATTTAAGAAATTCCACAGCTGAAAAACGTATCGTTATCTATAACGTACGTATAATTGATTATAATAATGAAAAATGTTAAATCATGAAATATGTATTAAAAAATATATAAGCTACAAGAAACACGTACATGTGTTTGAAGACGAATACTCGACAAAACCAAGTACGAGTAGGTAAATAAATTGACAGCACATCGTTGAAAAACTAAAAAAGTCACGTTTCTTAACGTAAAAACTTAATTAAACTTACCAAAAAAATTTAATTAAAGTTCAACAGGTAAATCATTACAATATTATGATTAGTACAGTATTTTTTAAGAATTTAAAAAGAGTTTTCGCAAAGTTGAAGCATGTATTTACCACTAACCGGATGTTTTGGGTAAAATTGAAAGTACTCGCCGTGTATGACGAAAATGATTTGAATGGGACACTGAATATGTAACCTACAGTAAACGCGTACCAAATTATTACAACGTGTCTAATAAGGCATTGTCAGTTTCCTTTATTAATTTGTTGTGAATATCCGGTACTTTTATTTATCTCGAGTATGTATAACAATTATTGAGTAAATAATGAACATTAAATTCAACACGTGACTTCCGTGCCTACAATAGTATGGAGACTGAATATGTGAAGTTTCATGGCCAGGTGGTGAGAAACGAACAACCAGTTTACGTAACATTAATGACGCATTTTGCGTAGCTCCTCCTTATTAATTATGCTGCTTTATTTTTAATTCTAAATGGAGCATAAATAATAAACAATTTTTTACGAGCCCATCGGCCTAGCAAAATGAGAAGTTGCGCTAAATTTGTTGTTGTTGCGTTTTCGATTCCCCTTTACCTACCATTTTTTAAATATTACACTTTAAAATTTCTATAATTATGATATTTATACGTAAAGTTTCTTATATTAAATGCTTAGGAGTAATTTCTAAAATTATATTCAAATTCCGTCCAGTTGACAACCCAACTTTCAAATATTCAATTAATTGCAAAATATAAAGATCTGCAACGACCATTTCGACTTCAGTTTAAGAATATCCAAGTGCACGAAAAGAAAAGAAATATATTGGCAACACAACATTACTGAAAGAACTGTTGTTCACGGAATAAACAAAATAGGCATAGATAAAATTAATATATTTTGTAACCAAAAGGTTCTTCATTGAAATGATCATTCATATTTAATTTATTTACAGTTAAGTCTAATAACCTCTATAATAGTAGATATTAGATTTCATTCAATTCTATTGAGATACTTCAAAACAATTCCCTACTTGTTTCACACTCTATTATTGAGTTAGCGTATTTTACATAATATAGTGGCTTCGCTCAGACGACAGATTGGACAGGGGAAATTGACGCAGTGGCAATTTATCAATAACGACAGTATAAAGTGTTCCGGTTACAGTATCTCGCGATTTCGGCGAACGTCTATCACGTCACATATCCCCTGCTATGCTAAAAGAATGTACTAGTGAAGTAATAATGATGAAACTACGTACTTTCAATATATCGTTCAAAAGCAATACTTTTGCATGGTTCCATGGTTTAACTGACCAAATATTATAAGGAATCCGCGTAGAAATTACTTATATTTTCATGTATCTTTTACCTATAGAAAGACACGCAAATGGTTATTTTTTTAATTATTGTGTTTGAAAGTCATTGGCATTGAAAAGGAAGAGGGATTGGTTTTATTGGTTAATATATGAGAAAGTTATCTTAATCAATACATATTTCAAATATCATGCGTTCAAGATTATATTAAAGGAAGATTATAATTAAACTTACATGTACATAGCTTCGTTTCGGTAACAGTTTGAATAATTATTCGTGCGTAGAGATAGCCTTCGAATCGTATTTATAGACCGCCTTTTCGCTACAACCGTTTTCATCCCTTGAGAAAGCGTTAGGGCAGTACTTTGTAGACAATAATATAACAGACCAATTTTGGCTCAAAAGTTGTTAACTTTGGATGAACTAAAATACTATTCGTAGGTCAACGTGCGTCTCGGGTTACAATGTGTGTACTTATGCTGAGGGCAGTGAGCCGTGAGTCGTAGGCACTGGGCACTGACAAAATAATAGCGCGGTATTACACATCCTGCCGACAATTCACTGGACAATATCACAATACATACTTTTTAGACGTAGTAATAAATAAACTATATTTTATATTTGCCCTATATTGATAATGAATATTCGACGTTATAGCAATAATCATTCAGTACAATAGTCTTGTAATCACAAATAAAGCGAAATATAAAGACTCACATTTTTCCCCTCCAATAGTATTGAATCTGTACCCGTAAACAAAATTTAAATCTCAAAACAAAAAACATTTTTAAAATGCATATGAAAGTTCATACATATATATAGATCTCATAACAGAAGTAGGTACAATTCATAAATGTTTTGTCGGTCCGGCTCATCTCTGAAACTTTCACAGGTAGATAGCTAATCCTTTGAAATTATAAGGGGTATTTTAATTTAATTATCATTTTATATAAACAAGCCGGTTAAAACCACGTAAGCATTAAATTGCTGGTTCTTAGTTTATTTTAAAAACTAAAAAGTCTTAACAATGTTATGTATATGTAGTCCCATTTCTTTCAGATAGTTTCTTGAAAGCTTACAGAGATTATAATTATCTTCACGTGGTACGTTTATTATTACTATATTTAGGTATGAGCAAATACTGTAGATTTATAAATAAATAAATCATTTTAAAATCAATTATAAAGTTACAATCATTAGGTTGTTTTCATTAACTTACTGGTACAAATTAATTACTATGTAAGATTTCCTAATTATACTTAATTAGGAAATCTCATAATTAGTTATTATGTAAGATTTTGTATAGTTTGTGTAGGATGTTTTAGATAGGGTAGGCAAAAAATAATTATTTCCCTTGTTCGCTGGCGATGTAGCTTCATAGTATCCGCGAAAAGAGAGACTTTGTTACCCTAAAAAGGAAATAATATCAATTATGCGCTGAAAATTATTTATATTCGCATTCATAATATCGACCTTTATCGCAGAATTTAAATGCAACTCAATATGATTTCTTTCAAAGCGCTTGAATTTTAGGGACAGCTTCAAAGTGGTTTTCAGATTGCTGATGTTTTTGTGCTGGCGCCGAAAATTTATATAGTCAATGTAACTCCCGCTATTGCAAATACTAAATGTTTGAAAATAACAAACAAACAAAACAACCGGATCCTTTGAACACGGCCCGTAAGCTGCATATTGTTTTACGTTTAATTTACAATTAATTTTTCAAACTTATAGCTTAGGTTTATTTGTAAATACGATTTACAAACGGCCTTGCGCCATCATTTCTTTTATTTACCCAAAGAAAGTTTTAAAAAGTAACTATTACTCTTAACCACTTTTAAACCAAAAATAAATATAGTTTCTTGAAAAAAAAGTAGTAATTAACTAATTCTAAAAAAGTACAATTTATTTTCATATGTCAATTAAATCAGCTATATACCAATTTAAAATATGGAATTTGTAAAATACTAGGTAAATATCGTCAAACACTTTCATAACAAAATATATTACCGTTATTTTTTAATAACTTATAAATGAAGTACATTAAACAAACAATTAATATTTAAAAAACAATATAAGATGGTGTGATTATCTGTTCGCATTATGTCAAACAATTTAATAAAAATCAGATTTTATTGCCGGGTAGGAAGTCTACTTCGAGGCATTCAAATAAATTCACTTTTTAGGCAATGCCTATTTTGCACGCACACAAGCCAGATTTATATCCGTGTGTGCAACGTGACACTCCTGTCGGTACGAGTAAATGTAGACATTATAAGGTGACCTTGTGGTGTAGGGCTAGAGTCAGAAGCTGATCCTGCCTTAACCGCTACAAGCCTATAGCGTTAGTACTGCTGTATATTGAATAACGATAATAGTATTATTGTCGTAGTCCCGATTGTCATCGACAGATGGGGCTAATTTAAATTTGATAATTAATTGATTGGTGGTTTCATATATTTTATTTTTATTCGTGATAGAATAACTTTATTTTTATTTCGCATTTCAGTGGGACACCACTGTCTACTATTAATAGGTGTAGTAGTCTACTGGTTAAAGTAATCCCATGATTATTTATTGATTATAAACGCGAATGTGTTTATGTATAAATGTTGATTACACATTAACACCAAAAGTACTGGAAGGATTTTAATGAAACTTTACAGAAATCTAGCATATAGGTACGTCAGAATAACACATAGGCTATAATTTATAAAGATACTATGACTCGGGTAAAACAGCGGGTTCCTATATACGAATTTACTCGTTAAAAATTTCAAGTTAATGTAATTTTCCATATAAGCCAACGGAATTGAATGAGACACTGAATCATTATTCTAAAATTAATTATATCCCTAAAACTTCGGGACAGTGAAGGATTTAATAATATATTTTTGTATGTGGTCAATTTCAACAACTAAATGAGTGGGTCTAAAATGGAAAAACGCGGTACGGTTCAAAACCTATTCGACAGATAAGGCTGTTAAGTAATACGCGTAACAACTTCATTTTAACTTTTTACTTGAGACAAAAATAAGTACCTCAACAATTCGACTAAAGTTACGCACATAAAATTACTTCACACTTTATATACCTGAGCATAGGTCCAGTGCACTATAATTGAAGCGGGCGGACGCTGGCCTAATCTTTTCATTGCGACTGACCCCAGCCACTTGGACCACACGGCCCAGGACAAATCGTAAACATAAATTGTAATTTAAGGTCAATGTTAATGCACACCAATGTGCGGTTCGTCACTTCATTGCGCAGTAGGCATTCTTATTATAAGATAGTTCCATCAAAGTATATACATCAAAATTGAATATGTATCTCTGTTTCGGGCCGGAATAAGTAAACAAGGCCCCTAGGCCATGCCATTGCCGTTATCTGTTTTCACCTATTTTAAACAACGAAAGCCTGGGCGTCGTTTGCTCTTGCTTTACAATGTGTATTGGTCTACCTAGCAGGTAGTCTCTAATTTATGATTGCCTGGTACTGTGTAGTATCGTAAGTAAAAAAATTCATGCAACGAAACATTTCCTGGTGTCCGTGCGAGTCGCCTGGAATATCGTTGGTTCAACGGTATTCGACAAATTCATGTTACTGAAAGTTATTAGATAATATAATTGCGAGATATTAAGATACGTACGCTCTTTTAAAACAAAACTTTGCTCTTTTATAAAACTGCAGTGCACAATCTGAATTAGTTTTTAATTAACAAAAATAGGGTAGGGGTTAAAATGAAAAACGATTAATTATTGTTCAATTTTAATTTAATATTAAAACATGAGTTACAACAAATGGCATCTTAAAAACAAAACTTAGAAAATAGTAAAGCTGCTCAATAAATTGATTTTCAATATATTTCACTTGAATTAATTTCTCATTCAGAATTTATTAAAACTTATACTTTAAAATAATAAATTAGATATCTATAATACGAATTCTTAAATATGGATGCAATTACCACATAATTGTTAAAATGAAAATCAGTTATTTTAGCGAGACCAGCTCGCTTAACTATTTCAAAATATTCTTCTTGTAATAATAAAATTGATTCAAGCGAAACAAATTTATTTTTGATTGCCGAACGATATATAACATGTATAATTTTGATCCCAAAATATGTAGCTGTTTTCTTAAAACTCTATTTAATTATGAATTCTGCAATACTGAAAGCAATAATTAGATCTACTTTAGCTTATATTATTGACTATTGAAATCTATACTGTAATTAAGTACTTAGATGTGTGTGTAACATTATTATGTAACGTGTATACTTAACTAACTACAAGGCAATGTATGTGCTTGTTTGTGCAAGAGAAAAATCTTTTATGAATTGTTTAGTTTCACTACTTCTCGAGAAATACAAAAGGATAAATGAATATGAGGTATCAAGTATAATAATTAAGATTTCGTTTTTATTAGGGTATTTTAGATTCAGGTGTCGAGATTATTTTGAGTAACAAATACTTAAGCACTTAATACGAGTTACATAAAAATAAATTAAAATATTGCCCGACATTTACGCAAGTGTCAAATTTCAATAATGTTCACTGTAATCAGATTGAAATACTTAATTTATTACACACTTTGACAATAACCTCGACCGCGTCGGCTGAAAACCAGGCGAAACGTTAGGAAAATCATAGTTTGTTATTGATTTTCAATAATAATTACAAAATTGTATATTAGATAACGAGTTTCAATCTGATTAAAGCATATTTTATTGAAAATTAAAATTAATATCTTAAATTTACGTGTAATGTACTTTGATGTAAAATATATCTTAAAAACACGTTGCAATTCGTTACAATAGTATTTTATTTCAAAAATTAATTATAGATTTTATTAAAAAAGAGCATACTCTATTATACCCCATTAATATACTAATATAGCAGTAAAATTAATTCATCGAATTGTATTTGGAGTTATCAGGAAGTAGTAAAAACTTTTATATACCTGCCATCAATCAACAACATTATATATAGGATTCCTAAATTGTATAATAGCAACCACCTAAGTTTGAGATGAGTTTACTTCAGGGTTTTCATTACGTCACCACCCAAACTTAAATAGGTTTTATTATATATCTTCAAATTCTAAAAACTGTAATTACGATACACTATTTCGAAACACTGAAAAGTCGACATTTAAAAATTCAGTCATACGTCTTGGGATCAAAGCGATAGAAAATATTTCTTAAATCATGTGTAAAAAAAGCGATAAGTGCAAAAGCAATCTTAATGTAAAACACCAACTTAACTTAAATATCATGCAAACTCATTAGAGCAAATGTTATATTCAAAAAACTAACAGTAATTTACAAATAAATTAGAAACAAAAACAATTTGTTCACAAACGATCACATCAGCAAGGATACTTCCTTCATGCATCGGTACTCTTCACATCAAACTATATGCCGCTGGGGTAGCGGTAAACAACGAATACGTTCTGTTACCGTTAAACGACTAACGATAAAAGCAACCATATAGTTTGATACACGTAATTTTAAAGAATGTTAACAATCCACATCTCGTATCCTACACATTATAAAAAATTGCAATTGAAAACGTTCTCGTTAATATGAGTACCGCCAAGTGCAAGAACATCCGCGCGGCAATTATTAACCAAATATATTATTTATTCTTAAATAAAACAACCGACCACCACAAACGCTTAATTATATACAACTTAAACTAAAGACATGTAAAAAATATAGAGAGATTTAAATACATGATAGAATTATGATTGTATAACATTATCTCATCCACATAATGTAGGTATTTTAATGACCAGAAGTAAATCGAATGTAAATTAGAAATCTCCTTAACAACAGCTATCGGAAGATTATAAAAAATAATAATTAATTATAACTAATATTACTATAACAACCGCCAAACAACTTTTATCTAACCTCTATAAAAACTTTTCAACGCTCAACATGAGTTCGCACCACTGGTCGTTTAGTAATTTTTTTACATTAATATCTATCGATAAATTATAACAATATTAGCCTATATAAAAATATATAACTGATTTATTTTATAATATGGAAATATTTTTGCTGTATCATAAAATGCATAAGCACGCGAAATCTATACGTATGAGATTACAATATATGTCCAGCTACGTGCGGAGACTGAATTCTAACTTAATTGAAATAAATTAATAAATGTTAAAAAACACTTAAACATACCATAATACTACGTTACAAAAATATGACTTTTACATGTAAATATATACAAACATACAAGAGATTCCGATTCACGATCCAGTTCGTACACGTGAACGCTCATTCCTTTTTATTGTCACGAAACTTCAACCCATAAGGAATGTCTATGTACTAAAGTTATTATACAGATTTACCTTAAATCTAATCCTATAAAACAATCAATATGCAACATATATTTATACACATTTAAAAATGTGCTATTTAATTACAAATACTACCGATGATTATGTCATTATTTAAAAAATATGTGAATATACTATTTACAAGTGATGCACAAACATAATAATAAGATTGAGTACTTTTAAATTTTATTTTATATGTAATATATATTATATATTAATATATATTCACAAAACCAGACCATTTCAATGATCTTAAGTCCATAATTTTCCAGACACAATCAGTACCTTAATTGAGAAGCCACATATGTCCTATCTCATCATGTATAAAAAGGTTTTCTATGTGTCCAGTGTTATGATCAAGACTTGGTGGGATCTGTACATTTAACATTTAAAAAAAAAGTGACAAGCAGAAACAATAGCTCTTCATATCTTGGTAAATCTGAACATACATACCATAAATTCGAGTTACATTTAGGCACCTGCAAAAATGCTAATCAATTTCCATCTACATCAACATGTTTCAGAGCTATAGGTTTAACATTAATTAATATTCGATGTTTATGCATTAATTCGAATAATATTGACATTCAAATTTTATATATATCGCTACTTCAATTAGAAAAGGGCATAGAAACAAATTTACTTCGTGTTTGGCCACAATTCCACACAATTTATCTTATACATATGTTAACTTATATTCTTATATATCAATTTAACCGAGTTCCGCGACTAAATGACGTTACCTAATGCACTAACACGACGATATTTTCTTTTAAACTGTTCTAGCGATAATAAGTATATATTTCATATGTCTCTGTATCAAATTAAAGCAGCGATATGTAGCAATGCACTAGGGGCCGGGCACGTAACATTGTGAAAGCGCTTATGTCTAAAATAAGCGCCACTTTTTATTTCCGAAGACGAAGGGTTCAACATTCATTTGTAACCAAAATATTTATAAAAACAGAAAAGATACGAATTCTGTCTATTAATTATAAAATATGTACATTGCATTACAATTATTAACAAAATAAATCACAAGAAGAATTGAATGAATGATCCCAGCAGATTAGGGCGTTGATATGCTCGGGCCCTATTGATTTGCTGTAATACAATGATGGTCAATTATGTGTCATGTGATGCAGGTGGTGCAGGTGCTACGCGGTCAGGGAAGGCGCGCGCGAGCCCTGCGAGCACTGCGGGGTGCGAGTAGGTAAGACGCGTCGAGAGCGCCGCGTTGTCCGCCCCGTGCGAGTAGCCCGCGCGCTATCTCGTTCACACGTTCCTTCTGTTGTTCGCGACGCTGCGACGGCGATAGCATCTGTACATGAATGAGATAATGGTAATAAAATTAGTATTGTCTGTGTTTATACGCCTTGTTCACTCACTCACAATCAGCTGGGCGCTTAATATCAGAATTAGAACATAATTTGCGGTTGTAATGTATTTTATGTAGTGCTTCAATAAATAAAGAGTAACTTATATAGGGATAGCATTCCATGTACGTACACACGAATACATTTAATTTATTTGCTAATGTAATATTAATAAAATAATAATAATAACAAACAATATTTCCTATTAGTTCATGAAGTGTATACCTTGGTGTTAACAGCAGCCATGGCACTACTAGCGGGTTTCTTCTTGGCATCATGAGATGATTTAGGTTTATCTGCTGCGAAGAAATTCTTACCCGCGCGTCCTTTGAGATATTCAGGTGAAACTTCATGAGGCTGTTAATAGAAAGATAAACATTTATTTTAAAATATCATGAAGTGTAATTCTAACCAATATTTCGACTGTGATAACAACGTATAGTTTTAAGTACGCTTTGCTCTAGTTTCGTGGCCATACCGCATAGGTTCTGGAGATCTTGAGCCGCTGCGGGAAGTGATCGAAGGCGTAAGGCTTCGTGCACATGGGATACTTAGGCCGTGAGATCTTGGTGAAGAGATGCGCAGTGCGATCCACGCGCAACTCGCAGATGTATACATGCGCTTCCGACGCTCCGACGGGCCGACCCTAATAAATATATACAAAATTTTATTCTCTAAACAATATTATAAAAACGGGATAGAAGTAGACTGATACTAGGCTCCAATTAAAACGGACTCAGACCGCAATTTGTAAGTATTGATTTTACATAACTAAGTTTTCATTGAGAACACATTTTCTCCAATTCAATAATGTAATATCAAAACATTCTTTGTGCCAATAAATTAATTCCTTCAACGTTATTAGTGTTTGTAGTTTATTTTGTTAATACATACGATTAACTCATTTTATAGGTTTGAGAGAAGGTGAACATACCTATAATTTTATTAAATAAACATATGTAATACGGTTCTTAAAAAAAAATAATAAAATTTACCTTGCAAAACGTATTTAAATCCATCACCCAACATTGCGACATAACTAGCTCTATGGGAACTGCCTCGTAAAGGGGGACTCGCATCACCTCATTGTGGAAAAATCTAATAAAAGAAACATTACGTTTACAAATATGTTATTGCGTTCAATATATAGATACATTTATTGGTCTTAAAAAATTAATAAGATTAAATATCACTGTTAACTACTCTATACCAGTTTTTATGGTTATAACCTTCCCAGTCTTACAGTGTAGAATGTTAATTATGAAAACTAAGGACAAGCTAATGCAAATCATAATATAATAATGTAATTTATTGCAAAATCTATACAATATATGTAATAAATCAGTATAAACCACGTACTCAATAAATTTACGCAAAAATAGTATATAATGCGTAGTAAAATTAAGAGAACAATAGTTCTCTTAATTCTTCTATACATATAATGAATAAGTAAAAGAAATTATAGATTCACTGAAGTTACCCAAAAATAATATGATAGACGACTAGAAATGGATGACAAAATCGACATGAACGCGAGCAAAGCCGCTGGTAAAAACTAGTTGTATAATAAATCTCGTACTTAATTCGGTCGTTACAATGTCTTTTACTAATATTATTTTTATATTATCTTTTGCTTTATTACTTTGTACAAGATACTCACTTCCTAGTGGGTTCGTGGAAAGTTTCATGCGGGCGTAAGTAGTGGTGCCCATACACGTAGCGCTCCTGAGTATCTTTGTGCTTCCACAGACGTTCCACTCGGAATATGTCCAGTTCAGAGACAGGCACACAACCGATTGTTTGGTAAGTGTGCTTGCGGACCTCGACGTCCTAAACATTTAGTCATTAATAAAGTCGTCCCATTTAATTTTTTTATAAATACATAAATGTAATAAATCTTGTATATAATTTAATTTGTCTATGTCGGTAGGAGCGCCAATAATTTAGTGAAAAATTTGCATTCAGATTCACAACATTTAATACAATAATTAAATAGGTTGATGTAATTGCCGAAGAATCGCACATAAGCCAAAGTGGTAATTAATTTTATAAATTTATAAAAAAAAAATTTTATAAAAAAAAAAATAATTTAATAAATTCTTCTTCGTGTAAGAGTTTAACATAACTAAAGAACTCTTGTAAAAGCGTGCTAATGGCACTACAATACATGAGATGAGTATATAATAATAACAATGCCACGTTTGTATAGCGCTATAGTAAATGTTGAATTGTTTACCAACAACAAACATTAATACTAATTCTCACCTTATTTTGTGTGATCTCTTCTTTCTCTTTCCCTTTTATGTTCTTCAACTTCTTTCTATCGACACGCTTTGTCTTCGGTGAATCAATTTTATCTCCGCTTTTTTGGCTGACGTCCGGATGTTTGTCATCAATGGGAATATCCCTGAGTACGTATACCGTGTCACCTTGACGAACTTGCAGTCCTCCACGCATAAGAGATAGATAGAATTGGTGACCTTCTTCTGTATATTCGTCTAGAGGGATTTCGCGATCGACCTGTACATAGTACCAATGAAAATTAGAACTCATAATAATCACATTACGAATGCGAAAATGATTTTATTTATTCCGCTTTGCCCCCTTCGTTAACCGATCTCGTTGCTTACTACCGAAATAGGTGGGACTCTCGGGAAGGTTATGTTAATATTTGCAAAAAATTAAACTTGAACGGATGAATTGCTTGTACAATTAAGTTATATAATTTTTTTAACTCACTCGTTCCGTGCAACACAAATGGCAGTAGTGAGTAGAGTTTGTATCAGCCAGGCGCATGCAGCGCGCATGCTGCCACACACCACATCGCGCGTTGCCGCACTGCACCATCAAACCTTCCTCGACGTGAAGACCACAGATGCACAAGATTACTTCCTCTGTTAATACAAAAAGACATGACTATCATGAAACAAACAAATCTAGTATACCGTACAAAGTTAATAGTAGAAATTGATACGATATGCTATTTAATGTAAATATCTATTTTGTAATGTTGTAAATTTACTATTAGATAATCAAATACATCTTTGCGGCGACGAATTACTTAGCATTTAAAATGCTAAATAATTTGTAGATGGCATTAGAAAACTACTCTGTTATAAAAAATTTAATACACACCAGGCTTCGTTTTCTGCGTAAACCCAGAGGGCAAACTTTCTTGAGAACCAAGAATTTTAATTAAATGCTCCGCAAACTCCAACTTTGCCGAATTGTAGACCTTGAAATAAAATTTCCTATTGATTAATTGAAACAGTACAGATATAATTACATAAAATATGGATATGTATCAAAGTGTCTTTGTGTATTATCAAAACAACAGCTTTTTCTATGAGTATATAGGGTATTATAACAAGGTATATTTAAAAAAGGCTACCCTATCAGTTTGTAGTGTTTAATCTTAAAGGGCTGAATGTATTGTGAAAGTACTTTCACTGAGATATAGCTAATATTGTTAGGAGTAGCTGCTTTAATATTATCATGACCACGTTTACTTTAGATAGTTACCTTCTTCAATTGCGCAGCGGCAGACCCAATTGCAGTCACCTTACTATGTTCCCTCATTAACATCGTAAACAATCCACTGACGTCAATATCAAACTGTACGACAGTTTCATACTCGTTGTTATCAATTTTATTTTGAATTGTACTCAAGCTTGAAACAAGACTCGAATCAGATTTTTGGTGCTTTAGTTTAAGCAATGGCGTACATATAGGCTTGTCTTCATCGCCTGAAAAAAATTCAATAATTGAACCTCGGCTCATCTATCGATTAGATGTATAAAAATGAACCCGCTTTTATTAGCTCTACTTCTAAATTTAAAATTTTGATTAGGGTTAATACAATTTAAACCATGTTCTAAAACCCGTGTCGAACTCCATATGTAGTCTTTCCCTTACATATGTGATTCAGATATGAATACAAACAAAAATTCAGGCTTACCTTTAAAGGTTGTAATGATTTTAAACAGCGCTTCGAAAACTTGCGTTAAACGTTGTTTAGTATCTAATGTGGGATCATCTTCCAATTTAGAAAGTTTTAATATTTCTTCTTTCGACGCCCGTAGTGCTTGTAGCTTTTTGAGGAAAACTTGTGGGTTCATAGTATCGGGAAGAGTGAGAGGGTCAACGTTGATAACTTCGGGCACTGTGGGAAGAGTAGGGGGAGTTGGAACAGGTGGGCTATTTGGGACTGGCGCTGGGTTTGCTGTGGGCGGTGAAGGCGGCATTTGTAGCGTTAGGCGCTCGCGGATTCGACGCACCTAAAAAAATAATACTCATGCTATAGATAAAAAACATTACTAACAAACAATAGAGGGCAGCGATCCTAATGCATCAGTTAATTATTATTTTTTGTAAAAAGTTGTAAACGTTATGTGCCTTCATTTTCAATAATTTTTAACTAATGCAAATGACACAGTCTTCCGTACACCTGATACTTAAAAAAATAATCCGAAGTTTTCGTTTTATTTATATATTATTTATTAAGGCTTTTATATTAAGCCCTTCTATTGATATTCATTAGTGTTAGGTGACTATTTTTTTTATGAACTCATAACGTACGAGTAATCGCTTCGAATTGAGATACTTTACGCATGCAGACATAACACTTACATTTTCCAAATTCCGGAATAGGAAGCAGTGACGGTCTTTTACGAGGCTCCTTTCCTTCGCCGTGAGTGGTTTCAACTGCGGTTCCTGCCACAGCTTATTCAAATGCTGCTGGTACTTAAGTATCGTCATGTTCTTTAATTCGCATGCGGAAATGCTTTGTTGCTCTGATTTCTTGTTGCACTTGACGGCTTTGCGTGGTCGTCCAACGCGTGGCAGATTGCCATTTGAGCTATTTGATTGATTGGAGGCGTTGGACGGTGTGCGTGATTGAGTTTTTAATGGCTGTTTAGTTATACGTTGTGATTTCCCACCGATAACACCTCGACAATCTTCAGAGTCACACTTGCATGGCTAAAACATAGCGGAACTTAAAATATAACAGTAAATTCAGTCACCATATTCGTAAACTATAGGAAAGAGAGCGAAAGTTAGTTCTTGTCTGCTCAGTTGTAGGCGATAAATTCAAAATAAAGTTTTTTTTGTTGCCTTGAAATTCCAAGCTATGAATCAGGCGGAAAAGTATAACACATGACTTTAAAAGAGACTGAGCCAACACTGGCACTATGTTATGAATACTATGTGCTAAGAAACTTACCTGACCGACTGCGGGGTTGAATAGTGAAAAATTGTAATCATAAGTAAGCTCCTCTCCTGGATCGATATCTCGCAACGCAAATAATGCCATCCTAAATGTACCTGAAGTAATAAAGACCTTCGTTCAGATTCAATTGAAGATCAAAAAATACAAAACTCTTGATTTTATAAAAAGTGATCAGTTTGGTCTTTTTATAAATTTAATAATAAAAATGTCTTGACAGCATTATAAATTCTCACCATTAGCAGTCCATTTCTGCATCTCACAGTTGGGTCGGCACGAGTGGTTTACAAAGCGTCCATCGCCACCCATTCGATGCCCATCAATAACAAGCCCGCCATCCAGATGTAGGCAGTAGTGATGAGTGTCACGTGCATATCGCGTGGCCATACGCTCCTGAACGTGATACTTTGTAAATTATATAGATATTTAACGAGTATTTTAGTGTATAATTCAATGTATATCATGTATCTCGCGAGAGTTTCAGAAAAGAAAAAGCAGACAGAAAACCCTTGTAACTAGCATAATGGAATTTAAAGAAAGTTGAACATTGAACTTAGTTTTTCGAGTTGCAAAGAAATACTAATAGTGCAACACTACATTATTATTATTATTATACTAAAATACATGACTAGATGAACTAAAGCGAAATTTAGTTACACGGATAATACAAGCACAAATTAATAAAATATTATATTTAATAGAAAACACTCTATACTGATTTTGAAAAAGTTGGTATAGTTATCTATTTTATGTTTACAATTTATCAATGCCATATCAAACTTTGGATTAAGGGTACAATAAATTTATAAACGGAAAATTAAATAAGATAAGTGAAGACATTCTATATTATGTAGATTAATTATTGACTGTTTACAAAATGATATGAATATTTATCTTATCTTTTTAGAATAAAAGGAACATCAGTGTCATCTCAGAATTTCGAAACGTCGTCACAATATTTATGGTTAAAACGTGATTAAAACCAAGGCAGATTGAAATTGTCGAGATAAAAAAAAACATTTACAAAACATATATTAATAATAGTTATAAAGACAAACCACCTTAAACTCCTTATCTGAAACAACCTCGCCGACATATTCAAGAATAAAATCTCCTGATGTTATCCTGTGTTTCGTACGGACACCCCAGCCTTTGTTTTCCGTCATAAATTTCTCCAAACCCGAGGCCCATTCGTGCCGTTGTATCCTTTGATTTTTACATTTATCCCTGAAAATAAATTTAATTAAACATATTTAAAGTTGAAATACACATACTGATATTCGTGATATTCGTCAACCTATAATTGACTTTGAAAATTATACGTCATGTAGATAGTTTTTAATATAATAACATAAGAAGAAAGTCTATTGATATGTCTAAAGCTATGTTCAATTATTGTTGAACAGATGAGAAGAAATGATATATAGTTGTAAAGTAATTATTTATAGTTGTCCAACTTACCCACAAGGACACAACTGTGGCGAGCACTCAGAGTATACGAGTCTGTTAATACAATCCTCGTTGCAGGCGGAGGAAGGCGCGCAGTTGCAAGCCACACTTTCACACTCTTCCGCCGATGGTTTAACATCATAATACACATCTGAAATTATAGAATTTTGTTTATGTATTTGCACTTTTATTACAAAAGGACTATTTTTTTGTTAAAACTTTGGTTATCATTATATTATTTTACATTGGCTATAGGTAAAAATAATTTATTTATTTAAATTTAACAAGACGTTAATTAATACAAATAAAAATCAGTAGAAATCGAGTGTCTGTACATTGAATGAAATTATACAAAGACTATTGTGAGCAATTAGAAAAGAGCTATAGAATATAGTGTTTTTTTTTCATTCTCTCTGTTTGTATCTATGGGCTAGTTCTCGAAAGTTCTCAACGGAATTTTCCGCATTTAAATATATTTTCTCTTATCCTTATATACATGTAATAAATCAATAAACGATTCAATCAGTAGAAGAAATCATAGATTAAAAATTTACCCAAAAATGGCATGAACGCGAGCGAGGCCACTAGTAAAAACTAGTAATTAATAAAATACAACGTACTTGTGCGGATTTTCTTATAATTCCACGAAGGTACTGGTTGATTATAATGTTGTTCCCACCAAATATCATACGGGAGTGTAAAGTGAATCAGCCTTTTTCTGACCCACCGTTCACAGTATGGAGGTGGGCCCAAGAGCCCCGATGGATATTCCGTTTGCGAGACTAAATTTTTTCCTTTTTGATCTGGTTTGGGACTGAAAATTTTTAATGTTTCAATTATAAATACAATGTCACCTTAATATAAAATAAAGATTCAATATAACGATATTAGATGGACTATGAGTCTTAGTAATTTTGTATATCATTAAAATTAAACAATAAATAAATAGTAACAAAAATCTACTTACTCCTCTTTATAGTAGTCTGAGAATAAACCGGCTAGTAAAAACTTCTTTCTTAATCTTGGATTTTTCTTAGAGACCACAATCTTATCCTTAGTTTCCACACAGTGCGACGGACTACCATCGCGTGATGCTGCAACCCTCTTCTTACAAATAATATTCTTTGACAGAACATCAATACTCTTTTCAAAGTCAATTTCCTTTTCATTTAGGGGTAGTGGTTCGTTTTCATCATGATCAAGAAGAGTATCAACCGACGTTTCTCTTGATTTGGGTATTTTACGACATATTACTGTATCTAATGAACTTTCCCTTGAACTAGAATGTATATCATTGGTAGACTTTTTATTAAGCTGACACGATCTCGATTTTCTCCTTGTTATTATACCCATTGGCTTTTGAAGCTTTTCTTTTTCAGAACTTTCAAAAACTTTCTTGTCTTCAGGTTTCCTAGGTTTCTGCTTTCCCATCTCATTGGAAGTATCGAAACTTCGCGTGTGCCGTCTTTCACTTGGATATAAAATAGCCAAACTTGATTTAGGTCTGAGCCCAACTTTAGTATTTTTTTCAATCATCTTTCGCTTCGAAAATATTTGTTCAATTTCATGTGATGGGGATAAACCACGGCTCTTTCTTTTTAATCGGTCGATATTTTCAAATTTATTTGAAGGTTTATTCTGTTTCAAATTCAGTAAACTTAATGGTATACTATCTTCTGGGTCGTTACCAATAGAACTGGCTAAAGAAGGAATACTATCAGTTTCACTTAATACTTCCCATTTATTGATGTGGTTTTTTATGTCTTTGTCGGTCTTTTGTTTTAGTTGCAAAGCCGGTGCTCTTAATATTGAAGAGCTCTTCTTTTCTGGAGCAGACTTGACACCTTGTTTAACGTTATTGTTGGTCTTGTTTAATAATTCCTTGCCTTGTAATTTTTCTAAAGCAACAACCGTTAAACGTCCTTGTTTTGGGCATTCTTCTTTGTTCAACACAATTTTTAATTCTGGTTGCTTATTACCAGTGCGTTCCAAGAAGTTGCTCATAGCTTCACCATCTTTTGGAACTCTTTCAAATGCAGAGTTGTCAGTATCTTCAGAAACTAATTGTTCATATGAATTATTAGCAGAATTAATAGGTTCAATCTTTTTCTTTTTTCTTTTAATACTTGGAAATCCTGTTCGATTGAAAGCTTTACGTCGTCTGGTTTTCTTTTTGAATGTTTCACATGTTTTAATAGCGTCACTTAAGTCAGTTAACGGCGATTCAGGTTTCTTTGTTTGTAAATTAGTTTTCTTAATCAAATCCCCGACAGGTAATCGTTCTGCTTGAACTTTTGGAAGTAGTATTTTAGGTGGCAACACTAATTTACTTTCCCTTATTATGTTGTTAGACGTTTTCTTCTTTTTCTTTTCATTTAAATCATCACTATCGCTATTTAAGTTTCTCTTGGTTTGGCGCAAATTGTGCCCACCAGTTGTTTCTTGAATTTTGTCAGATATTACTGCCGCTATTGATTCTCCTCTTTTCGGTCTTATAATGGAGTCAGGAGTTTCCGATATCAAAGCCAAGGGTATATCTGATTCGGTATCAATAGTAGATAATAAAGATCCTTTCACTTCATTATTTTTCATCTTTTTATTCCTATTTACATCGGCTAGTACATTAGTTACACAAATGGACGACTTAGGTATCTGATCTTCTAAATCAATAGAAGGTTCAAAAATCCCGGTCGGTTTATCTACATTTACAACTACTGTATGTTCAGTTACAATGTCAGGCGATTTAACTTTACTTTCAATTAATTTTCCTTTCGATACTGGTGATTTGATTACACTGGCTCTTGTATTTATCTGATTATTTGGCGATTCCTTTCCTTTATTTCTATCTTCGGATTTCAAGCTACCTTCAGAACCACTCTTCTCCTTTTCCAAAATACGTGATTCAATTGACTTTCTTATATTATTATTTAAAAGAGTATCTAACACTTTAGTAGCGGCACTTGGATTAATTTTTGAAACCAAATTGCTTGTTAAACCTTCAAGCCTATTTTTTTTTCTAGTCATTATTTCTGACTTTTGTGCAGGTGGAATAGAACTTTTGTATAGTGACCGTGCAGACATACTTTTTAAAGGATCAACTACAGCGCATGCATTTGATGATGACAAAAAATTTGGAGATCCAGTGTCGGGACTGTCGGACTCCTTAACCTCTCGATTCGTGGAATTTTGATTTATATCTTTGTCATCACCACTACTGTTAGAAGGTTTTTCTTGGGAAAGTTTTTGGGACAACGACTGCACAACATCGTCTAGATTCGAAAGTGACGTGTCTTTTTCAGCTTCTAATCTATGTCGTTTTTTAGGGGTCACTATAGGATTTCTCATTGGAGACGACTTTGTTTCAGATCTGGGAGAAGATACACGGCTTATTTCTACTTTCAATGACTCTGGTTTTACATCCACTTCTTTGGACTTTGGTAGACTTTTTTCTAAATCATGAACCATTTTATGTACAGCTTTTAATTTTTCGGATGTCTCATAAATTTTTTTCGATAGTTCAGATTGCTCAGCAGATGGTTTTTTAATTAATAAATCATCATCTGTTATGTTAACAGAATTTGAAATCGTATCAATGTCCACGTTGTTTGAGTAATTTTCGTCTTGTTTGATTTGTAGGTTCTCAATTCTTCCGTCTATTTTAGTTTCTTTTGCATTAGAATCTAATTGACTTTTATTTTCATTTATTGAATTTTTAAAACTTTCATTTGGTTTTTTATTTTTTTCCGAAATAGTCTTAGATTTAGGCGAACCTTCTGAAGCTGGTGTTTGCAAATCCACAAGACAATCACTTTCTGTGCATAAAAATGTTTCTGTTCCAGCACTATTCTTTGAATTTTCATCAAATTCAGTAGTAACCAAACTAAGACTTAAAGAATTACTGGTTGAAGAATTAATATGATAATGTCTCTTTTTAAGTGGTAATTTATGTTCATTCGTATCTTTCCCACCCTTATTTTGCGATTCTGTTAACTGCTTTTTGTGTCTCCTTTTTGATGTAGGAGTTGCAGCTTCTAAATTATCAGACGTTTTACGCTTCTTTGAAGTGCGCTTAACAATTTTAGTAGTTACTATTTCTGCTACAATTTTCTCCTTTTCTACATGCTTCGGTTGATTTAATGTAACGTTTGTTATGAGTTTTGGTGCAACTTGACACAATTTTATAAAATTAGTAATAAGATTGTCCATATCGTTAGTAAATTTCTGATCAATCGTTTCTGCTACATTACGGTTTGAATAAGAGTCTCTGCATTTTGAAACGGACCTTGATCTATGTCTTCTTTTGCTTCGATGTCTATGATGTTTGCTTTCAGTTTTAATTGTTATTCGGGATGGTCGTTCTATTGGTTTTAAATTTATTTTAGGCGGAGCAAGAACGACCGTCCTTCTGTGTTTTTTAATATGATAAGATGGCTTAATATGGGATCTTTTGAAATTTAAAAATACATTTCGTGACAAAGACTTATTAGGTACATAACTATTTTTTGCCTTCTCAAATATGTTGGGTAATGTCTTAGCATTTTCTTTTTTAGTAGTAGGCAAATTAGCGTCTGACTTGGAATGCTTTCGGCTTTTCGGTGAAAGGGTTCTATTATTTTGCTTTGAACTGTCATTATCTTTTTGGACCGTTGAAAGTTTTGCTGTTATTGGCGACATTCCGAATTTATGTGTAAAGACGGGTTTGAGAGATGGTAGTTTTCCACTAGCACTTTTTACTTGTGAAGGTGACTTCAAGAGAGTGTTATTATTATTATGACTTACTTTAAAAATATTATATGTTGTAACTGGTCTTTGTAATCCACTGAAAACTGGTCCTGGAGCAAAAGGATCGGAAGAGTTGACTCGAAGTACATTTTTTTGATTCATTTTCTTAAAACTGTAGTCATATTTTGATGGCAAAGGATATTTTGTACAAACACTTATGTACTTCGGGCTAGCACTTGACTTTCTTAAATAAGTGTCACATTCTGAGTCGCTTGAACTGTGTCCGAGAGTAAGACTACTAAATGTTTTGTTAGTTAATAACAATATTTCTTGGTCAGATACAAAATGCTTTTGATTTTTGTAATACGACCTGTTTCGTACAGAGCGGGTCTTCTTTAATTTTTTAATTCGTCTTCGCATACTTCGAACGCTATAATCAGTTTTATATCCCGATTTATCAGTTTTGTAACCGGATTTATAATCAGTTTTATATCCTGATCGATAGCAATCACTTTTGTAACCACTTCGACAGCCATAATCGCTCTTATAACCAGATTCTATAAGTCTACTACAACTTTTATATGGTTTAAATTCATAATCACTTTTGTATCCCGAAAGAATATCCTTATATTTCGGATTAAGGTCGATTTCTTTCCAAGTAGGATCGAGCAAATCATCAGCTGCTGCTTCATTTTCACTCTGATTTTCTCTCCATGAGTTATTGATGGATTTACAGCTTTTTTTAGGTAAACTCGCTAGTTTACTGTTTAGTTCTTTCCTTTTTGCATAGACTCCCGATAAGACAGATCTATTCGGTGATATAGAGTCATTATCACTGTCAGCAGAATTATACTGATTTTTATCTTTTAAAGTTTTCGATGTAGTTTTCATCGGTTTTGACTTTGTTTGAGGTCGTCTACCAGGTCTTTTGCGCGGAGGATATAGAACGCGATCTGTGGCATATAACATCCTATCTAAGGCCGCTATATCAATTTTACGATCATTTTTCTTAGCTTTTTCAAATCTATTTTGTTCTTGTTTCAATGGAACGGGCGACGGAGCTTCTGTTTTTATTTGTTTTATTTCATTTTCAATTTTCTTTTTTCGATAGTCACAATCGCTAGAATCTGACCTGATTTGATTTCGATTTCTTACTTTTGATTTTGATCGGGAACTTTTTCTTTCAACTGTATTATTTTCTTTTTGAACAGTTTTTCTTCTGTGTTTAATAGATCCTTGGCTGTCCTCAATATCGTGTCGTCGTAAAGGTGAATGCGACGGTGAGTTATGATTTGACAAAATACCAGAGTCAGGCGAAACATTTGGCGGATCATTGCTGGTATGAAAATCATTGACTACATTAACAACTTCTTTATCACGTCTTTGAGATTCACTTTTTTTAACAAATTCCTCAACTTTTTTCACTTTTCTAGGTCGGCCCCTTTTTCTTCTAGATTCAGCTACAACGTTTTTCGAGTCTTCTTGAGATTCAATTGAATTCGTACTGATTGTATCAAGTTTGTGAGAATCTGTTTGACTTAATGAGTTAATATCATTACTAGTAACTGTTATGGGTGAACTCTTTAAAAGATCACTCGCACTGCCCAGTTCTGAACTTCCTGCGGTAATATCCAAATTCATAAAGTCATTATTATCAACACAATCTTCTAAACTGGATGGATTACGTATTGATAAGTCAACTGAGTCAGTAACAGAGGTTATTTCTGCAAGAGCTTTATTTATTTGAGATAATTCTTCAGTCTGCTGAGGGCTTAAGTGTTGACTATTGCTATGTAAGAATGTTGGAGCGATTGGTGTAATTTCTGTCAGATTATTTATTTGACCAAGTACACAGTCACCTATGGTATTGACATTTTCTATCTGTTTACCATTCAGTCCACAAGATAACGATGCGTTGTTGATGTTTGGGACTGGGGCCGAACTGCTCAATAGTTGGGTTTGTGCTACAAACTGTTGCAGTAAGCTTGAAGCATAATGAGACGTGTTCTGTACAGTGTCCGAATTAGAGCATTCATTTTCCGACCCAGATGAGTCTGCAGTAGCCCTCTGTATTGCAGCAGTTACTAACTGGGGCGTAAGCTCCATCTCACTGCTAGATCCGTCTCCTGAAACAATATTTTTAATATTTAAGTAATTTTTGAAGTATTAGGATAAAAAAATAATAACTTTTTAATATGGAAGACAATAGAGATATGAAAGTGCGACAGTAATGTTACTGGATAGGAGATACAAACTTACTATAAATTATGATAATATTGCAAATTAAATGTAAAACTCATTAAGTGCACACTATCCAATTGCTATGAAACAAACTTTCTGCGCTCTAAAAGGAATCACACTCGAATATAAAACATACCATTATCAGCAATTGATTTATCGTCGTCTGGAGAAGTGTTATGCACGGAGAACGACGAGAAATTGGGCTGTTGGACCGGCGCGCTCGATGATTGTTCTGGAAATAGTTCCGCGAGGTCTGCATCGTCGATGACCTGTAGATTTATTTTAGTGGATTACGTCACCTCTTCATTACATATTTGACCTATAAATACTTAAAATAGCTAAAAGTTAAGTATAAATTAATAATAGATGTTATCTATACCTGTAATTGACAAGCGGCGGCAAGAGCCACATTTGAGTCATCGGGTTGGCTTTGTGCAGAACCGCCAGCGGCATCAGCTGTATCGGAGTCGGACGAAGACGATGACGATGAAGATGACGAAGACGACGACGACGAAGTGGAAGACGAAGAACTACTGCCGCAAGCTACGCTGGCCGCAGTCGGGGAAGCAAACTAAAACAAATATTGAATCTTCTATTATATGTGAAACATTTCCAGTGATTTAAGACTATGCTAACTATAAAATAAGCGTAATGCCAGAATGAAAAACTGAGAAGTAACATTTCAATAAAAGATATTCAAAATTATACATGCCATGCTACATTATATTAGATATCAGTGAAAATTGTTTTGATAACAAATAACATCCGTTATCTGTTACATTTTACAATTTTTCACTTTTTATGTTATTAACGTCAAGAAATCATTAGAAAACTCAGGCATATGACTTGATAAGTAATTCAATAATGTCTCACTAAATAACTCTCCATCTATTTTCTATTCCGAGCATTCGACAATTTATAGATTGATATATAACCCTTATCGAATTTAAATGTTGCAAGAAGTCAGTATCTTATAAAAATTAGAATATTCAAAATTACACCAGATACGATGTGAAACAGCGATGCATTGGTTTGCGTAAGTTGTTTTGTCTGCTACCCCAATAACACAATTAAAATGCATCTAAAAAGTGGTTAATATTTATATCAATGAAAAGATAATTTAGTACTGTAGAAGGTTTTAATAAATGGGTAAGATCACGTCAAGTGGACCCCTCATTTTCGACTTGATCATCGAATATAAATATAAGTAATTTTTCATGAACTAGTTCCTATGAATAAAGAAACCCTAATCTGGTTTTTAAAAATGTTTATTTTAACTATAGTTTTTTTAAACCAAATCGAAAAGGCGTTCTAAAATAAAAGTTATAACAGTCTTGTGTAATATCAATTATTGCGGCTAAATCATCAGAAAATATAATTATTGAATTCAATAAGTAATTCCATCTGCCAATCACATCCGATCGAATGCGAAAGAACCTAACAACAATAATCATATCGAGCGAGAGGTGCCATTAAGTCTTGAGATTGATTCATTGCAAATAGAACTAACAACGGTGTCGCAAGCTACCCTCACTGACCGCATTAGACCGCCAATATAATATATTTGCTACCAATAGTTTGAATAGCGACTACATTAACGAAATAACTACTGTGCATGGTCATATAATTGGATCTAATTAATTATTGTACTTATATACATTACTATGTATTTAATGTTTGTGTGTATTTATTATATAAATCCACCTTTGATATACATATATATGATATACATGGTTGTGCCGTGTTGTCATCGCAAAAAGAAAGATGTTATAAGTTTGATAGGGTATGTCTGTCTGAGGCACCGTAGCTCCTAAGTGAATAGCCTGACTTTAATTCAATTTTTATTTCAATGGTTAACAAAAAACGTTAAGGCGTTAGATAATTTCGCATTTTTGTGAAAACAAACGTAAAATACCAAATCTAAAAATGGTTACCTTTCCCTACATAAAGTGCAATTTTTCGTTAGGAGTTCAATTAATTAAACGTAAATCTTTATAGGTTATACAAATATTTACTTAGTTACTGAAACTGAAACCCTCAAAAGTGCTTCTATATTTTATGTCGCTATAGTGATTATTATGAAATCCGTAATGTAATATAAATATATCATACCTCATGAATGCATTAGTATACTTTAATTAGATGCAACGTGGATGCTAATCAATAAGGCGGAAGGGCAAGCAACCCTAGCATTGCAAGGGGGCGAAGTAACGCGTTGTCGCTGAACTTATCAAGGCTTACTAGCATAAAGGTTTTTTAAACATTTAAAGTAATTTGATTTAAAATATATAATAAACTCAGAATACCAGAGAGTTTTCACAACACAGTGTGTTTATCGTTAACAAGTCGTTAAGTATATATAATATACTACAGGTACATAGATAAACAAATCACGCCTTTGACGTAATCCTTTCAGTTCCTCCACTCCCATTAATGCTTCCTTCTCCTCTTAATGAATAATCATAAACCGTGTCCTCAAATAATTCGTACTAAATCATAAAGCGGTATCTACACTGACTAATATGTTATTCTCTAGCTTTCAAATCAACTGTATAACGGTGTTTATGGATAAATACCTTTTGAGACTGCGCCGACACGAATAATACATTAAACAACTCGTGATCTATGGAGATTTATATCTGACAAGCAGTCAAACAAACGCAAAACATATAATAGATCTGAACATCAATTGTTTAAGAACTTTCTTTTTACAGTCAAAACGTATCAAATCTGAATGATGCGTATTGTTAATTTTACATAGTCCCATAAATACATAGACAAAAATACCAAAACCTAATATTGCGCAATTCTGTAATAAATGAATATAACACAACAATCATAGAAAAACTTCCGTTAGTGGTAAACAATTTTTTGTGGCAAATCTTTGGACGTTCACCTTACCACACAATAGGTAAGTTAGCACAACATAGGTATACCAGATAAATATCGGCACTAATAATAAGTGCGAAAGCAACTCTTGTCGATTTAAATAGAATTTGGTTTGGAAGTAGGATAATTTTTATCCTGGAAATCACCTAAGGTACTACAATAAGGGACGAAAGTTCATGATATATTAATGGTATATGTTTATGCTTCAAAGCAGCGTAAGATTACAATACCGTTCTCAACATATTTTGAATTAATTGGTATAGTATAAAAAAGCATAAAATTATGTGTGTGTCGTAAATTATTTTCATTCGTAGAAGTCACGAGCGAGCAAACAAGTAAAAATCTGTTTTTCAAGGACTACAAGACTGTTGTCCGAGCCTTATAATAATAGCCGACAACCAAAAGTTAGGTAGATAGTTGATCCAGCTGTTGATAAATTGATCGACAACACATTTAGCTTTAAGCATCTGCAAAAAAACGCAGATGTCGAAATACGTATACGACTTTAATTAACTTACACCTAAAACTTATAAACTCTACCAAGAATTACTTTAGATAAAAAGTTGATTACTTTACGTATAAATTCACAATTAGCACTAGTGTTTCAGAAATATCAACAAGTCTTTTTAATTTTGTATAGAAGGCTTTTGAGCATTTTTCATAAGGAAAATTATGTAGTCTACAGTTATCTGCAGACGCCTACGTACGAGTATGTATTCACTTAGGATTCTATTAGACGAGAATTTTTATTTTAAATTTTCCACTATAACTAATTTATTACAGAAACAAACAAGAAAGATTTCAATACAATTCATGTAGTGCAATGTTTATACTTAATATGAATTCTATCTAATTGAAGCTAGCCTTTCTAGACGGAGGAACCTGCAAGTCCAATACTATTTACCACTTTTTCTTCAATATAACATCCATATTTATAGACGTAGAGTCGACATTTTTGACGTCTAATTCGTTTAGAATCTGAATAAATACTTTAACGGCAATAACTTTTTGGTATCCAGTGTATCAAGATAGAGTTTTAATTACTATCCTATAATTTAGCTTGGAGCTGATCTAATCGTGAGTACGTTTTACGTGAAACTGCGCCTAACAAGATAACATGAATAGGATTTTAAAAGCGAATTCCATTGTAGAGACAACAAAAACATTAAAAATAAGAAATGTAAACCGCAAACTTACTACACAGCAACCTACAAATCTATATTTTATATGTAGAAATTTTAAAACGTTTACATAGCAAAAGCTATCCTGTATATAAACGTCTCAATCGTAGACAAATCTTAACAGTCGTGCTCATTTAAGACAAGGCGAAACTAACCAAGCTAAATAGTTGATTGCACGAGTCATCGACCCCGCGCCAAATGTCGAGAACAATACTCATAATGGACGGTCTCAGGATGATCGAGTATTGAGGCTGATCTTTATATTGTAGTGTTCGCGAATACAACAATAAAAACGACAGAGACTCGGCTGTTGGTTAGTTCGCTTACACCACGGCTAATTATTGCATCGAAGCAAACACTACTTATTTGACCTTAAGTCAAACTTCTTATTCAATATTATACACAAAATAACAAGCAAATAAAAAATATAGCAAAATCATACAAAAAAGTACGTCACTAGTGCTTAGATTATTTTATCAGGCCATCAAACAATCTCAAATTGCAATCAATCTCTGAACTATGGCCGAGCACGTGACGGAATTTATTATTTTTTAAGGCCGTGAACTTGACAGATATGCCAAGCTATGAAAGTAACAGACAATTGAATATCAGACGGAGTGATCAAAGTGTGCGGAAGGGCGAGAGAAAGGTCGTCCCGCAAAGTACATATTTAACCACGTGTACGTTGTGCGTTAACAAAAGATATTTCATTGAGTTTGCGACAGACCAACAAAAACATAAGATTTACATCTATAATCTTCGCCAACATATTCTTTTATAATAATCGACGTACTTGATCTAAGGTAATTATCGTTGTCAGTTTAATTACATCATGTCGAAGTTAGCATCTACGTTTGATATAAATAAACATCTAATCACTATTATTTATATTTCTCTTTTATGGCTTCGTTTAAATAATAGTCCCGTAAGTATTAACTCCTGCTATCACCAATTGAAAAGATTTATCATAAGAAATTGCAAGGGCTCTAAGATTTAAAACCTCATTTTTAGTTTCAACCCCTACATTAGATTCAAACAAGGCTTAATTCCATTAATATAACGATAATTTAGTTTACTAAAGCTACATAGTTTATTATTCTGACACAATACTGGCTTGGAACTATTCCAATAAACGTTAATTATCCAATTTTTGAGATCGTTTTGTATCATCTTGTTAATCATTACGTTTATTTTCAATAACTTTCAGTGGAATATAACTTGAATGTCTAATTTATAGCACGGCTCTTGATTAAATCTTATGGGACATGTTACAGCAATAATGTGGCGGTTGGAAAATAAAGTGACACATGTCTTGAATAAATCATAGGTTACGATCTTGTGCTAGCACCAATAGCATGGCAATAGTAATAATATTAATTGGTAGCCCTGTATAGCGACTTATCCGGTGGCGGTTGATTGTACTCATCAAGGATTTCTTCACTCAAGGACGCTGCCGACTAGACACAAGCAGTCGATCGACTCTTATTATTTCTCCCAGACACATCTTGTTTTTGTCTTGTCTCATTTATATTCATGATACAATATCGATGGTTAATCTCTATAAATACTTTTTTCATCCGCGGCCGTTGCTGCGATGAGATTTTTGTATTATTTACGTTTATAACTATTAGCTAGCGAGTAGATAATAAGAAAAGACGACGGATAAATTTATATGTTTAAAAAGTTTATAATACAGAATTATTATCCGAGGAACGATTACATGGTGCATAAAATATTATAGGCACATGTTAGTTCCTAAAAGACGGTAAATAATCGCTTACCATATTATGCCATAGTATAAAGAAGCTTCATAATAACTGTAGTTTTTACTTTACACAAAATTATCCAATCTTGCGGAAGTACATGTAATATAACAACTTATCTCGTCACTATAATAATTGTTTTAATTACTCTTGGAAATCGTTGCCCTTTGTACCGAACGTTACACACACAACCATTATAGCACTTTGATAATAACTACAAATAAAATTTCAAGGTCCTCAAAATGTTTAACAAATGACAATTTAGTATGTAGATATTTGTGGGCACAGTCGTCTAGCTCTAAATCCTTGTAAACTCATTTGTATAACTTTTTGTAGACAATAACAAAAACGATAGACTGACTTCATCTAATGCGGTTCAGTTACCTCAACTCACTGAATATGCCAATCTCGATGTTTGCGAAATAGTATTCGAATAAGTCAACTGCTTACTGCGAATAAACAGAAAAATACACATTTCTACGTAATTATTTTAAAATACAGTTTATAGTAATTTTTCACGCTCTATCTATTAGTAAAACCGAAATATTTCTACGGTCTGAGACTACAAAGTAACCCACAAAGAAAACATGTATGTACCGCCGTAAACACATATATGTTAGTACTGTAACATTTAAAGGCAATTTACTTCAAAAAATATAAGTTATGCTAGTAAGCACACAAAATTATGCTTGTTATTCTGAATTCCATTAAAGATGGTTAATTGAAAAAAAAAAAATACGCAACTTTTGTAGTGTGTGGATTGAGTGACTTTTGGCAACGGCTGTGGGTATAATTAGATGGTTTAAACTCGAAAGGCAAATAGTTAATACAAACGTAAGTATCAATAAACAGAATGAGAATTTATTCTGTAAGTTTTAAATGGATTTCTAAAGGTTAAAACGTATTTAAGTTAATCAATACAATATTAAGCAATATATATATATTATACTAATGCAATATTTTGCTGTCTTTATAAATTTATGGAATATAATACTAACTGACGACATTTCTTCTCTATTCAATTATTACTAAACTTCATTTTCCCTTTTTAATATTAGTTAGAATAAACATTATATCACAATTCCTTACGCATATTCAAATATCGAGGCACATGGTTTAAATAAAACGTAAAAATAACAGCGAATTGCGAATCAGAAAAGCTTAATTTTCCTGGTTCTTTTAAATGTTTATTTTTTGTCTATTCTATTTGTTCGCGCGTCTTGTAAAAACCACTATAAATTGTGAGATTGTTGGCATGTTTAGTATCATGGTATATAATGGTTCGACAGCTAACATGTAAAACAATAAAATTTAATAATTAGTATTCTTAGTCTGCTTAAGATTCTTAGAATGTTTTAAGACGATTAAATTACAAACATTGTGTGGCCAATATTATGTGAATATTTATAAGATTAGAAAACAGAATGAATAATATTTAAATACGTGAATTTTTTTTCTTTCGCGTACTGAGCGATGTCAAGAATCACACTTGAACACACAGTATAACAACGAAACTTTATTATGTCGAGTTTGTGGTTTCGCTTGTACACGTTCGTGATATGCAAACAATACATCATGTACCACAAGATTAATGCAATGTGAAAAGCTTAGACCTTTGGGCTTACATTAATGGGTCACAGTTTTCTGACGTAATTTTATATTAGCACCCACATTGATTATTCATGAAACGTATAATTTAAATTATAAATGCAGCGCTGTCACTTTGTATCAAAACTAATATTATGTATATTCTTCTTATTGGTCGAAGCGTTCTTAAAAACCGATTTTAATTTATTACGCATAATTTTTTCCTAATCTATTGATTAAAATTCTTAAATATTTTATCTTATAGTCGTAAATATCGTGGAGATAACGAGATTAGAAACGAACATCTCGTCCCTAATAGAGAAATAAGTTGAGGTAATCAAATTTATTATACATTCATAAGTCTATTTAGATGCTAAGAAGTTCATATTGGACGCGAAATGTTTAGTTTTTTAAGTGCCACATAGAGAATTTAATATAATATATGTATTTATTGGTTTATAATGATACGATTATATGGATAACCTAGCCGCAGAAACTAAAACATCAACCAGCTGCCAAACGAGTGTGATCATCGCAAATAAAACATATGGCCATCAGGACTTAAGACGGATAATATAGTTACATCGATTACGCTTTATAACCTTAAACATTTTGTTCGACAAACATACCTATAAAAATAATGTTATCAAAAAGGTTTTTTTCATTTACTGTTTTTTTTTTGTCACAATTGTCCTATATATAGTTATCTAATTGATTATGCAGACGTAAGGCGAGAAAAACTTGAGGCCACAAATCTAGCCGTAAGGAAAACAAACCTGCAAAACTTGAAATATTAGCGAAGGCGGAGCAAACTACATGAGCTTTGTCAACTTCGCCTGTCAAACGTAAAACTCATAAATAAATAAATGCTGATATAAACAATTGCATGGCGTAATTAAAGTAACTCTACGTGTCTACTTTCAATTAAGCTGATTTTAAGGTGAAATATCTACATTTTAATTTACAAGATAACTTATCAAAATCAATTCTGCATTCAAAATACGAAGTTATAATATTCTTAATATAGCAAGTTGTCGAAATATACAAATCAAAATAATACCTTAAAAACATTCATCACGAAACATTTATGAGACGTGATGTCACTTATACTCGGTGTCATGTCGAATACAAGTCACAATTGCTACGCGACGCCGAAATAAAAACATGATAATATTTGCGGTCTTCATCGGATTCGCTTTAAAAACGAAATCGATAAAAAAGGAAAACAAGTCTGAATTAAGGCTAAACACTTGTAAGTCATTTAAAGGGTAACATTTATTTTGAGCATTGGAAACGAAAGTAATAAAGCATAACTTACAGACAGCGGTTATTTAACAAATGTAGACGTTCTAAAACGTAATAATTTAACAATAGATTTCAGTGTCATTATATTATTATTCAAATATTTGCATAAGTGTGTCAACAAAGCTGAAAAAATGTTAAATTTATTCTTAAGTACTGGTACACTTTGTGTTTGAATATGTAATATAATATATCATCAATTTAATATTATAAGTAATTCTACCACCACGAAAACTAAGCACTGTTTTTCGAGTTCTCAGATAAAAACTGTTAAGAATGTAGGATTGAATATTCATTTTGACAAAATTACCATGTACTAATGTAAAAAATAATTTTAATGTTAACAAAAAACAATAAAGATTACGTCTGTTCACTCACTACCAATTATTAATATTAAGAGTGTACGAAAGTATGATTTTATTTCAAGTGAAATACTTTTGGGTGGAGACGGAAATCGCATATAGAGTCCAAAATTAACATTAGAAGAAACTGTTTCTTATCAATAACTAGCGCCGCGAAAACATGATTAAAATCGATCCAGTAGTTTTGATTTATGCATTACTGCCCGTGGCCCGCACGCGTCAAATTTGGAGTAAAATAAGTCCCCTTTCCTTATACCATGAGGACTTCCTGCTATCTTTGGAATAACTAAATGCATACATTACATGTCTAGCTATTTACTTTTTGGAATGTAAGCGTAAAAAATGTAATTATTTACGACATCACATTAGACGCCTCAAAAAATGACAAGTCCACTATTTAATGAATGTTATTATACATATTTATTATACCTTCCTCTTCAATCACTCTATCTATTAAAAAAACCGCACCAAAATCCGTTGAGAAGTTTTACAGATTTAATCACACATATATCCCCCATATAGGGACAGAGAAAGAGACTTATACTATGTAGTGATTTCAGTTTTGGAACAGACAGGAATAAACCTAAAAATAGTACTTGTAAATTACACATGCCCATTAGAATCATTTTACATATGCTTTCAAGAATGAGAAGAGAATTGAAACGTTACCAAGGTCAGATGCATAACATTACAAATCAGACAGTGAGTAGTCGGAGGGTTGGCCCATCCGTTCCAACCGGATTGACACCGTTGCATAAGGTATATAAATCCCACCTTGTAATAATAACCAAGCTAAAATACATTTTATTAAAATATAATAGTGTATAAATCTGGTGAAGACACTATCACACTATAGTTTCGATATTTATTAATAGGTAAATATCGAAAATCATATTTACCTATTAATAAATAGTATAATTTATAAATACTGTTGTTGTGACCAATTTCTTGAATAAAATAATATTATAATTACATATATTGGAAGGTTTCGACGATCTATATTTTATTTTGTAAAGGATTTCTATTTCATTATGATTATTTAAAAAAAAGAAAATGCTTTTTATTCACACAATATTTGTTATCGCCTATCGGGGTGTCGAGAGCCACGCCGGAGCCGCGTGTGAGTCAGAATTAGGCGCCCATTACCATAGCCCTGATCACAATCTACTAAGTCTGACCATACCTAATTAAGGTGTACAAATTTAGGGTGAGAAACCAATGGAAATTATAAAAAGGCAACGAATACGATTTATAACTTCGTGGAAAAAATGCGCAACTTGAAAAGTGTATTTATAACAATACTTTTAGCGTTTCTCATAAATGATAACATAATAACTGAAAACACTGTTTAAATTATGAATATTGAAATCACATATATTTCTTATCGTAGGCTTTCATAATGAAAATGTTCTTTTAATAAAATATTGCAGTCGTACATTTATATGTCAGTATTCCCGGCGATGACTAGATATGCCTCGACTTCCTTGTCCATAACGCGATTTAATCAGTTTAAGAACGATGTCTTATTTGAATATCCAACGACCTGATAAGTCCCGATCTACATAACTCCCCCGTCAGAATGAATAGAGGTCATGGGAATGATATTAATAACTTAGTCTGATATTTCATTTATTACTAGAATTTGTGACGTTTCCGCCTTAGTCGAATTTAAATATGTAAGAGTCTTTTTACATAAAACTTATAATATGAGCGTTAGGGCACCATTAATATCTGTTATAGCGTTTACGTTGGAATTCTCAAGAAATTCTCCCGGGTTCCCGTGAGGTTCAGATCGTGACTGCGCGCCGCGTTCGCCGCAATTTGCTTACCCATACAGTGCCGGTGCCCGCCGCTCTAATCATGTGTAAAATATTACTGTACCTCGTCACTGCAACACGGAATCGGGACGGCACGTCAAAAGTCACAGAGAAACTACTCGAGATTAATTGAATGCGATAGCTGGTGCACGATTACCGTCGTCACTAAGAGTATACTTCGAACGTGATCTTCGCAATGAGCTTTATACGGCGCAAATGTTTTCTGAGACGTGTGTCAATGCAATTAGAAATCATAAGTATAGTAATAAATAATCAATAAAACCTTATGATACAAGCTGTAAGCCATTATTAATTAAGCATTCTGAAAAAGTAACAACAGCTTCGTAAAAATAATAATCGTTTATCTTGGTTTAGTTCCTAAAAGAAAAATCCGATTATAAGAAAACTTTAAGTGACCAGATATACAAATGTTGACGAAGGTGTCTGGGACAAAAAGTATGTACTTTAAATAAAAATTTAAGACGAAGGAAAATATTGACTGTACTAATTACAGGAAATTCTTTTAAAATATAAGTCCCAATTTTTTAGAAATAAGTATTTGTAACTTTAATTCAATAAGAATTTTAATTTTCCAGTTCTGTCTATTTTAAGCTTTGCCATACAAAATTTAATAGTAAATAATATACCAGATATTTTCAAAAGTAAGCAACCAACACTGCAATGGACAATTACAGTCGTTGACACTAAATAATATATTTGTTTTTCTAATTCTTAATAAAATAATACGTTGTCTAGAAACAATAAACATAACATTATGGAACAACAGATTAAATCAAGGTTTTAGAAACATTACAAATAATGATAAGGCGAGGTCTAGTACGAATAGCGTGGGTGGCAATCATCTGATGATATCTATAAGTGCCCTGCGCACACTTAATCAGTTATTGTCTCACTAGATGAAATAAAAACATAACATATATTGAAATAACGCACTGCTCACTAAAACACAAAGAATAATAAAACTTGAAAGTAAATTAGACTTTTATGAATGCTAGTTGCTGTATGCTGTGTTAATATTCAGAATTATCTACTAAATGGCCTAAATGTTAAACTATCTGATTATTCTCTAACATAAAATAACATATGAAACACAATCGACCGTGAAGTCTGCGTTAAAATAACAGAATATCCATCACTAAGTACCTAAATAACTGTAACGGCTGAAAATAATATTTTGACTTCAAAAGACTTCCTTGTTAACGTTGAAATATTTTTAGCGTTAAACCGCAGAATAATGCATAAAATAAGACCTCGTCTTGGAAATAAACAGTGGTCAATTACGCTGGTAGCGCCCGGCTTTGTGGCGCGTTCAGAAACAATCGAAGCGGTGCGATGGGCGAGATACCGGCCCGTAATAACTCTAATGGTGAGATAAGACCGCCACTGCGCTCCTACACGCTGTACAGCAGCACATATGTACCAACTACCCACATTGCAGACTATTCTGTAATCAGATGTGGTAACCACCCCGAATACTGGCTTAGACAATTGATATTCATAATATCACTACCATTTAAGTCAACGAATCCTTAAATAAACTAGACCGTTCAACATTAATAAAGAAATGAAACGGGAAATAGCATAAGACAATGAATAATTTTATTTTGAAAACCCATTGACTTATCTACGCTTTCTCACATCCTGGACATTACATCGCAAAGCGGTACCAGTTTACGCCGACAACCATGTAAACGATTTATTCCCGTGCCTCGTTTTGCATTATCCGATACGAAGCAAGGGCTGAGATCGCTCCATTATCTGCATAGTTGATACTGTATTCTTCAAATAATAAACTTTAAACCTATAACATCTCACTGCCAGCGAATTTGATTCTCGTACTGTACCATTATAACAAAATACCGAACATAATCCAAACGATTGAACTAAAAGGCACGAGAATTACGTATGTGTTACGTTAAGTCCAACAGGTTGCGTAAATGATAAGGGATAATTTAATGTACTAGTTAACTGGTCCTACAACCCTATGTAAACAGGTATGCGGCTGTCAACCCTATAGTGGCGAATGGCGCAGTTGTCACAAGAAGCTACATTATACAAGCCAACACTAGGATGGTACGACCGGCTTATCCCGATTCCCTTCTCAACGCTTCGTTAGCGACTGGTTATATACATACGATTAAATATGAATCGTTATAACATGGTTATATTTCATTAGAATTCAACTCCATTGAAATATAAATCCCATAACTTGTCTAACACTTAGAATCAAGGCTTAGTTTACTAGTCCTCCTTTCGAATATAGTTTCAAAATACTATTCTGTGCAAAATTGGGTGAAAGTTGCTAGGTATGCAGCATATAATTGTGACAAAAATTGTCCCGATAAGTTGTACTTAGTTTTACAATATTTCACTTTTATATACAGTTGGTACTTAACGGAGTTATTTGATTTCATGGAACATATTATGCACTTGATAAAATTTTAATTTTATATTTGTCTCAAAAAATATTAATTTACGCCAACGATTACATAAATTTGTAACCATTCTTAAAACTTCGTCTAGATTCAAAATATTTTACCTAAAAGACTGCAACGAAAATAAGCTGCAATCGGTCTGTATCTACATATCTTGTAAGATTCAGCATTAATATGTAATGTATTAAAATTATTAATAGAGGAAGCTGCTACTGTCAAGAACCGGCTTTTAACTCTTTTTATGATAATAATAATAATAATATTAAAACGCATTATAAGGGTATGCATATTTTTAATTGGCATATGAGGAGGCTGATTGAAAGCGTTTATTAATAACAACGAGCCCGTATAAGGGTCGGCGATTGTTTATAAAGCGGCCGATTGAATATAAGTAAGCAGCAATGGTGCATAAAATCGATGTGACCAAAGTGCCAGTTGAGAACGCGTCGAATGCACTCACTCATATATAAACCTCCTCCATTCCCTCACAAATTTTAACGGTCTCGCATTATACTTTACACTTTTACGTAGATGCAATGATTAAATCGCAATTTACATGATAATAATTACTATCTATTCGTATACATACGAAAAGAATGTGCACTAAAGATCTCCACTGCAAAGGAACTCGTCTGTTATTTTAATAGAATCATTATTATCCATCTGTCCAATGTAACTGGGAATGCAATGCAATCGTCTATTTTCACAGAACAAGAGTCTATAATCGTTTATGTTCATAGACGATAGTCTAACCGGTTTAAATAGCGAGACGAGGCGAAGGAAATCAATGCCTCGTATAATGATCAAGTTAAGAGTGCATAGTTTCCATTTAACTTGAATATCTGCACATCGATTAAATGATTGGCGAGGTACTGGATTGTGTATGCGATTGCGCACTTTTTGCACATGTCACCAAAAGCCGGCATTCGTCGTCTCTAAGGTGTTCAACCGGTTTAGTAACCATCGCCTCACGTCGTCATAAGCACGTCTACAAATTCAATACTCGTCATATACCGCATAATGCAATACAACCGCTGCGTCAGGCCGATCGCGGTCAATTAATTAATACTAAAAACTACTAAACGTACCACTGACAATTTATGATGATTTTTGCGAGCGAAAGTATTACCAGTAGATCCAACCAATTAAATAATTAAAACGAGATAATTAATATTATACTGAATATTAATACTAATATTATCACGATAGTCTATTTGTTACGTATTGTATAAATTGTGAATTTTGATACATTTTAGCACGAAAGCAGATGGGACCCTAATGACGTTCATAAGCTACTTTTTCAAATATAACTAGTGAGAAAAGAAATGTTGAAAAGATATATTTCGTATGAGACTTATTACAATTTATAATTCCGTATATACGATGGGTGAAACGCCTGATTAATTATCAATCGTTAGTTTTATAAATCGAATACGAATTAAGAATGATATATGAATAATCATTGGCTAAAGCCTACATGTTTTATTAATCATTAAATACATTCGCAAGGAATGAAACAATGTACATAGTACCAGGAAAACTTGGCGTCATTACAATTTACTAATACCGCGTCCAGCATCTGTTCGGTAAAACGTTGATAAAGCGAGTCGACGCGATAACAATCAGGAAGAGATGTAAATTGAACTGGAATGGTACCGTAATCTCGTTAAAGCTATTAGATATCCAAGATAAGATCTACAGGGCTTTAACTGCGACGCACATCAATCAGTAGCGACTAGCGCGTACTAGGGAGCTTAGTTTCCATCACCACACCGGTACGGTGGCAGCTTTAGTCCTATTTTCATGTCTTTAATGATCTGGGTATATAGCAAAAACTAGATTCACTAGTGATAAAATCTCTAGAACATAATTGCACCACTTATTTCCGAGCGCTATTTCAGTTAAGTAAAAACAATCCATATAGAATCGACGTTAGAAAGTATAAACCAATACAAAATTGTTCACCAGGACCGAAAACCATTTTTTATCATAATTTAAATAATCAACCTCGAATTACTATTTTTAGACCCTGTATTTTTTGCTGAATATTGTTACTTCAGCGGTTTTAAAAAAAAGTATGTTCAAAAAGGTTACGCTATGCAATTATTTCTACGCGGTTGAAACCGCCAGGCATTGCTAGTATGAAATGCTTCTGTTAAATTGAAATTGTTTCATTAATCTGAGGTTGTTTGTAAGGTATATCTATTAAAGCTGATTAGTTGAACGAGCGATGTTACGAGGACGTTGACATAATGTCGAGACCACCGAAGTTCGACAAAAATAACTAAATTAGTAAATTGTCCAAAGTGTTTTTAAAATGCATTTGAAGTCGCGGCGTGTTTATTAAATAAATGGTATTAATGTGGTGGTAATATAAAAACGATATCAGCTCTTTTACATGCTACGTAAAAATGACGATTTTTTAAGACCAATTTATTCACAATTCTTTAAGATTCAATTCAAATGCATTGTGTTCCGTATACTAAAAATATAATATTAACAATATTGTGACTTATAAACCCACATGTGAAAAGAAAATATATTACAAACGTTTAAATTTGCTATATGACGGATGTGTCTCCATCGATCCAAACATGCGACTTCGTCACACTCACTTAATCACAATTTCACGGTCAAATACAGTAATTATTTTATCTGTTTCAATTCTTATTTTACCAAGTATTTTTCTGTATAAGACATACGACAAATCTATCTTCAGAGTGATTATTTTTACTTTTCGAGCTTATACCGTACTATTACATAAACAGGCATACGTGGTATTCATATGTATTTAATTTGAACATTTAATAAAAACATTTTATATTTTGTGTGTACATATAGAGCCGTTTTATTACGACTGTGGTGGGGAGGGGGACCCCATTATGTTCTATTTATATCCTAAGTTTAATACATATATATTCAGCTGTTTTGTCATTAAAAAGCTATAAACATTTGAAGTCATTCTAGGATTTATAATTTCAATAAATGTATTCGTAATAATTGAGAGTTGCGAACAAATGAACTAAATTTACAAGCAGCTGCCCAGTTTAAAGTTTACATTAGTCGCAGCAGTGTAATAAAATTTAATTTTGCGTATCTGTGTTAGAACACGCGAGCCATAGGTGCCTATCGGTTAACTAACAGTAACTAGGTCTCGAATGAATAATGTTAACACTTAAGATGAATATCGACGTCATTACGGAAAATGAGTCCTGAGTAAGATCGTTTAGTTATAAACACGAGACAACGTTGCGACTTTGTTTATTGCAGACATTATTATCAACGACTCGCATACAATTGGAAAATAGTGATTAATTAATATTAATTAATTCATGGTTCCTAATGGAAAACAGGTAAAACACCAGCGCTGTTTAGAAGTCCTTTTACGTGGTTTTGTGGTTAATGTAATTAATATACCAACTTATTATTCTAATTTATTCGCTGTCTTTAAGTTGTAAGCCAGCCTGCTGATTAAAAAAGTAATACTCAGCGAAAGACATAAATATATATCCTAACCATGCTTCAGTAAGAGCAATAGAACTTTACACATTTTTCACTTTTTTATTATATTAAATCTATATAAACATAGGCAAAGACAATTGGGACGTTTTTCTTTCATCAGTTAAGCAATTGTCTTTTTTTTATTTAGTTATTAATAATAACTTTTGTTATAAGTGGAAAAATGGAGTCAGATTTTCATCGAAAAGTCACATATATGTGCATAGACTATAGTATATATACACACAAAGTAAAATTTCAATCAAAGATGAGCACTAGTTTAGATCCACACCTGACAATTATGCTGATCGTGGTAAGAGCTGACCAGCTGACTCACGTACTCCCAGACTTCACCGGGAGCTGTCCACGCTGCTGGCGTAGCTTCGTGTCTCATCATGCATTACAACACTAGTATTCACTGTATCACCAATGAATCCGTCAAAAACACTATACACCATCAGCGTAACGCTTACACACGCGAACTGTTGAAGAGCTATTTATATTGTTTTATCCTCAATCACGCGCAACTAGGTCGCGATCTACATAGACGGCCTCACTAAAACGATTGAAGTTTGTAAACAATCATCCTAATTCACCATTGTGAATATATGAAAAACCATTATGTTAAACAATTTTAAGGTAATAGAAAAATTATAGGTAAATAATTTAAAAATAAAAATTCATGGAAACACCGGCGAGTTATATTATTTAACAAACTCTTTTATGATTCGTTGTTTCTTTTTCGAATAAATTTAATAGCGCAGTGAAATGAGTAGGTAATTTGCAGTGATGCGCGCAATCACAGAACAAATCCATCGGTTACGCACGAATGCGAGTGATAACACTCGACCTTGAGCCGCGCTAAACAATTGATAAGAGAATTTTGGCAGGCCCGGGCGCTTTGCGAATCTTACGCTTATCAGAATGTTTATTTTGTAAGTGTAAGTGCCACCGCACTCATAATGCGGCCAATTAGTTTTAAATATCTAAAGAATAAAGGCATCAGTTATCTATAACAAAACTTTAATATTACATTATTTACCTACAAAAATACGAAATAATTTTTCAAATTTCACTTTGTAACGGAAAGCACTATTCAACACAAATACACATACAATTTACAACTTTTTATACTACGGGAAAATTTTCGTCACTTCTAATCCAAGAATAAAATACACCACATATGACGGTAGAACGCGTATTGTTATATTATGCCCACATCACGGCACCGCATACGCAAACGTCGAAACAAGACGCGCGCGCGCGCTTTGTAACGAGCGCGCTAATGGTTGGTGCGACGCGTATTCGCGGCCCCCACTCTGCCACTGTTCGCGCTATCAAACCAGTTTACGTGAAAAATTTTAATTCCTCAGCGCGGGTGACGACCGGTCGCGCTTTCCTCGCTCCGGCCTCCCCCGCGAGGAAAAAGCGCAGCGCCCCCGGCCGGAAGTGCACGGCCGACACGCGAACCGAGCGCACCCACCGCCTTAATTAAAAGTTGCACGCTGCACACCTACCCTTAATACTATTGCACACTTCACCACAACCTAAACATATCACTCTATTTACTGAGCTTCAACGCAAATATGGACTAAGAGTATAATGACAGGAAGACTTTTCGATTTCAGTTATCTATAATATATAATCTTAAAGGAAATTCAACAAAATTAATAGTTACATACTTATAAAAAAATAAAATTATCTTTAGATCTATCGACAAATGTCTGTTTATGATTCTAATTAAATCGTATAAAAAGCCACTGACAATGTCATAAGCGATTAATTTTTTAACAGATGTACATAATAGATATTATAGAACGAGAATTCTAAAAGTGAATAACCGACTAGTTAATTTCTTAAAGATGTGTGTTGGTTTAAATAATTATTAAACGTTTTATGAATCTTTAAAAAAGCATAAACTATCTCAATATAATTGTAGTAGTGTGTTAAGGAAAATCAATTAAAATAGATGTGAGTCATTGAAAATAGGCGGAGGCGAAGCAAAAATTTACAACGTGCGCGTTATTAACGAAGTAATTACTTTCTGTTAATTACAAAATGTAAAATTTTAAAGCAAATAAGCAATTTAATTATAACAAATGTGTAGGTTTAACTGTCGACGGATATGGAATCGATAGACGAAAATAAGGTCAGGAATGCAAACGTAGTTCGACTTTCTCCTTGCAACATAAATCAACAGCATGAAATGATCGAGTCGTGAAAACAATTGCTTGAGTTAAGCCAATTTATTAAAGTAAGCCAATCTGAAAGACGATATTTATAAGACGAGATATTTTATGTACTTTCATATTAATGAAGCTTCAATAAGTAAAATTTAATTTATGGATTCGTTACATTTGTAGAGCAACTTATGAATAACATAATCATGAAAACAAATGACCTAATTCAATTCATAGCACACTAACTTTTCCTCATCAAAAGCTACAGAAATCTCCATAATTGGACTTGAATGGAAAACTTTCACAAAAATATATAAACCAGAACAGTTATAATCTGAAAATACATCCATAAATAACGACGCAGTTGAACTCATAGATGTGCGTCTTTTATTCGAAATAATAACAATGTATCTCTACTAAACCCCTTCTACAATTAATAAATTCTTTTCAATTCGGCATTTGTATGTTTATTTAAATGGAGAATGGATATGTGGTAAATAAAGTACGCATGAATATAACATACATGAATATAAGTGTATTAGATTAAAGTACAAAGGAATTGGGGTATCATTTAAGATCTCGACTGAGCCACGTATGTAGGTAACCCTTCCTATTCATTATAGTCCCCTAACTTATACCAAAATAAATATTGAAGGGTAAGAAACAGCGACAAGAAAAATCCACTTACTTGTTTAAACCAAGCGTGATTCAGAAAAATATACACTGTATTACTCACTTAAACTGTGTCATGCAAACCACTCATTGCTTTTTATGAAAGAATTATTTTTAACATTTCGAAATTTCTCCATGTGCATAGTATAAACCTCGCATAATTTGAAATTACCTTCTTTTTAACGCATGATTTTATAATTTGCGATAAATATCATTACAGTAAAACATGTAACTTTTTGTATGTAAATGGATTTATAAATAAATACAATTTTCATATTAATTTAATTTAAATGTTACCACCTTAAAAAATATTCCATCTAATATAATATAATATACATATTATACACATATGAAATGAAATAAATTAAAGTAGAATGCAACTCTAAATAGTGTCTGCTGATTGGTACCTTTAACTGTTTTTATTTCATTAAAATCTGATACCATTAAATTTTTATATTTTTAAGATATTATTATATCTGTATGTTTATGATAGTTAATCTGGATATATGTATACACATCAATTTTAAGTGCCTATTAGTAACATCAAATAACAATTTTTTCTCAATACATACTGAGGCATATATGGTACCATATATTTTTGTCTACTTGTAATATATGTCTGTGTTGTAGGTCATGTCTAAAATGATTTGACAAAATTTAAAAAAACTTTCACTGGTATTTAGCAGTTGTTATGGCATATAACATTGCCTACTTTTATCTCATCACCATCTCCATTATACATACAAAGAATCACCATCGGTAAAATCAATGGAAGCTTCTGTCAACATCTGATGGTACTGATATATTAAATGTACATGAAACTGCAGAGAACCACTAGAGTAATTTAATAAATATGTCCATATTTATGAAAAAGCTGTAACAATTCATGGTACAGTGAAGTATGATTAATAATAGTTATAATTAGAAATCCCTAAATTTCCAATGATTATTATTTCCTGGTGAAAATACATCAATTTTCTAGTCAAGATGTAAAAAATCAAAATTTGGGTGTTCAAATAGATACTACTATGAATAAAAATCTTACTATTATATGCCTTGTCGACTTAAATTTGTGAATACTGATAAAAGTAAACATTAAATATGAATGCATAGTTAGATAATTGTCATGGCTATCTAAACATACAAACTTTAATCAAATTCATTGGCAGTTCAGAAGTTAATTATTTATGAAGAAATATTATAAACATTAATCAATGGTTTCTCTCGTGAATTCTAGAGAAATAAAAATAAAGATTTTTTATATAGAAAGCAAGAGTTATATCACTCAAATTTAATCATAATATTGTTGCGCCCTATTTAATACATATGTTTAAATCTGTTAAAAAAAAGAAATTATTTTTCAAATTAATTATGATTAGAGAGGATAAAATATTTGTACAGTTCTACTTGAATTATGAAACGTGTATAAAATTGTATCACTCACCGTAGTTCGTTGACGTCCTTGGCCCCGCTTTAAATTTCCTTCTTGGCTTGAATCATCGCACTTAATTTTCTTTACACTAGAGTTACTTTTACATATCTTGTCCTTACTCTTTGAGTCCTTATCACTACCTTCACTATCACTTTTAATTGTATTTCTCTTTAAAGTTTTTGTTGAATTTTTTAATGGTAGGGATTTTTTAACAGCCTTTAAAGGCAAATCATCTTCACTGGAAGACGCAGATGAACATTTACTACATGATTCTGAGCTAGAACTACTATCAGATAATTTCTTTTTTGATTTCTCTTTTTGGTTATGTTTTGTTGTAAATTCATTTGTTTTCTGTTTCACTGAAGGCTTAGATGTTTTCTTCGGAGTAACTTTTCTTGGTATTGCAGCTATTTTTAGTTTGAGCCCTGTATCACAAGAAGTAACTGAGAAATGTGGTTTATGAGTATTAGCCTGTTTTGTACTTGAACACTCCCAGTTGCTCCCTGATGTATTACTAGAGCTGTTCTGTAAAAGAAAATTCACTAAATGTTTAGTAATGAAAAGATAAAGTATACCACAAGACTCCAATAACTCCAAATAACTGACCTCAGAATCACTGTTTGAGTCTGAATCTCCACTTGAATCATGAGTTTTTGGCACCTCTGTGCCCATTTCTAAAACAAGAGGGAGTTATATAATTAAAGTTTTATAAATAATTACACATAACTACATCCCATTTCATTAATGTCAAATATTAGTTGTACAACAAATTGATAGTAATTTCTAGGATTATATTTCATAACAACAATTTTATCATATCAATTATCTAAGAGTTTTCTATTACTAAAATAGTATTATCAGTTAAGGTGTTGTACCCACAACAACAAATGTTTACTGCTTCATCAGCTACATGTAAAGATATCAAAGCTTTACTCATTTAACACAAGTTCAATATCATTATTAACAGTTTAAATAACATTAAAAAAATAGAATCATACGGAACATGGCTTTTATTATTTAAATAAACTTCAGGTTTCATCATAGCTGCAATGTAGTATGAAAACAAATTTAATTGACACGTTTGTAACCAATAAGTATGGTACCCAATAACTTTGTAATGCAAATCCATATCTAAATTGAGATCATATTATGGTACTAGATATATTACGAGGTATACTCACTTCAAGGTTGGTCAAGATGTTCCAAATGAGAATACGGCGTACCTCTTCATTTCAGACAAAAGTGCATCTAAGCATTGTGGTATGCTGAAATACATGTAATAAAAGATTACTTTTACGTGATTTACTCATTACTTTGTTAAACGGTTCACAAATTTTCTTTCAGTTTTATAACAATTTGTCCGGATGACAGCTCTGACGACACTTGTAAGACCAGTTTTTCTAGACGAAGTAGTAAGCAACTTTGGTCATAAAATACCTCAAATCATTGAAGATTAATACAGTTAATTAGGTAACATCACGGCTATAACTCTAAAATCACTAACGGTTAACGGTTTTTATTATATTGGCGCCAAATAACGCATACGTTACAATCGTAGTTCTAAATTGTAATTATCCAAACACGGTTTATAATCCACTTTTGGGGGATTCTATCCATTTATAATATTATAAATGTACTACTAACCGGCAATTAAACTTCGTAAAATCTGTTATTATGAAATAAAATTAACCCAAACACTAGAATTCAAATTGCTTGTCCTCCATGTTTACAAATCTTTTCGCATAAAAATTGAAGTAGGTACCTACCTCACTCAACCTACTACGATAGGTGCTGATAGATAGGAGAAAGCTCGATTATTATATAGCTCTTTCTTTTACTCTTTTGGTTTACAGTATAGGAAGAGTGAGACTTCATCATAATAATAATGCATAGAAGTTGCAAACCAAAATGGCGTTAAACATTAGCATTTTACGCACGACGCTTAATTTCAGTAATTTCATTGTAACAAATAAAGTTTATCGATGTTTTTTACATTTTAATTAAAACTTGAGTATTAATAAGAACTTGTATTATAATATAGAATGTTGTATTTTTCATGAAATATAAGGTCGATCTACATAGTAGATATAGATTATAAATCGTATTAATGAAGTGAAGTTGACTAATAACAGATAACAGTCTCAAGATCTTTATCGTCCACTAAAATATTCATGCACATTTAAAATAAAAGTTAATAGATATATGATTGGCCACTTTTGGACTAAAAAGTATATGTATTTCCTTTTTAAAATACGTAGCATTTACAATGTGCAAGAATTGCCTACACTAGAGTCGAAATTAATATTTAAAGGTGAATGAAATGACAAACTCAGAATCTGAATTTTAAAAGGTCTCTATGGCAATAGCATTACTAACCTGTGAATATGATTTATTAATATAATAGTTTAATACACAATTACACAAATATATTTTGGATAATTATGATACGTAGCTATCTGAAAGAAATAAAAGTGATCTATTCAACTCAAAACTATAATGAGTATTTTAGAATGGTGTAATATAAATACTGATAAAATAGTACTAAAATAAGTAAATGAATATAAATTTAAAAAATAATTGTAACAAACGTAAACACATAATTATATTTTTACATTGTGCTTACGCATCTTCATAATTTTTCAATATTTTATACCTCGTCCTGAGTATAAAAGAAGTAAATGGAAGACTCTAAAGTATGGGAAGATTTATCAAATATACCAGCTGATCCTCCGGCTATGCGGCAGCTATGCCAGAAATGCGAGTAAGATAAAGTCATAGAAGTTTTTATAATTTACACCACTGTTCTGTACTGAAAATGTATATCAAGAAAATTGTAAAGTATTTTGGAGAATAAATACAACTAATATCAATGTTATTATTAATGATATAAATTAGAATTACACATTAGGATACTTGATACCATGCGATATCTATTTTTTAGGAGACCATCTGCAGTATGCTGGTGCTCAGCATTACCTCCCGAAAGGTTACATCCTCTCAGTACTGTGATCCTTCTACAACATCCAGCAGAGGAGAAGAGATGTCTTCGCACTGCACCTATGCTACAATTGGGTTTAGCAGAAAGCAAGTGCCTTATATTTAAAGGGAAAAAGTTCCCTCAACCGCGTCATGAGAATTTAGAGAACATTTTAATGCAAGAAAATACTATACTATTATACCCTAGTAAAACAGCTATAGACATTACAGAATTAGATAGTAAGCTCAGTTCATTTAACATAGTTTTAATTGATGGGACATGGCCTCAAGCAAAAGCCATATATACTTCAAGTACAATTTTACACAAAATCAAGCAAGTAAAATTGGTTTCTAGTACTGCTAGTAACTATATTATTAGAACTCAACCAACAGAAGGCTGTTTAAGTACTCTAGAAACAGCAGCTGAAGTGTTGTCTCAGATAGAAGGAAATCCAATATATAGACAGCAATTAATTGAGCCATTACATATGCTGTGTAAGTTTCAATTAGAAAATGGAGCTGTTACTCATCAATCAAAAGAATTTTTATTAAGAACTAAAACCTACCCAAAGTTAATAGGCAAAAGATTATCAAAATTACTACGACAAACAGAAGATTATCATGTGGGTGAAAATAAAACTGAAATATTATAAATATACTCTGTATGTTTTTATTTAAATGCGTGAATATATACAATGAATTTTATAAGAATGATATTATATACCATTTAAACATACTTTATTATTTATTAATTTTTAGTTTTTTGTGATACAGCATTAAAAAATACATACAACCCTAAATTTCGAAACTACAATCAACCCCTATATATTTATGTGCCAAAACAATGTCTGTTGGCTATAATATATAATTTTTTTTATGAGTATTGGTTGTTGTAACATATGTAGTTAAAAGTGAAAATTTCTATTTTGATATAATATAATTGTTATTGGGGCTACTACTACATTGCTTAAATACCTTAGCATTCTAGATATGGTTTGAAATTAAGAACATTTTATACTCTACATTAAATACTTAGGAATATCCTTATTAAAAAGCTATAAAAACTGCCACAGCTTACTTTTATTATTTTTTGTAAATCATAAATAGTTTAGCATGGGACCCATGTCTCGACAACATGAAATTAATAAATATAAAATGATACGCTGTTATCCTATTTATATTTATTTCGTACATTTAATAACTCTTAGAATTTAAAGTATTAATGTACTTCATGATCTTTCTACCTAGATATGGTGGTTCGCTACCTGGGGGATTTTGGCTGAACCTTTTTTGCTTTTAAGGTCTCATAGACTTAAGGTGCATAATAGATATGTAGGAATAAAGGGTGTAAATAGTATCTAGTATGTTTGCCATTTTCCTTAAGAATATGTGTGAATAGCTCGGCTTAACGCCTGTTATTCCAAACTTTCTACAGTGTTGC
>JAOSYY010000009.1:9184026-9206898 GCA_025727935.1 Hebomoia glaucippe | reverse complement strand
ATTAATAAACAATTAGTCTGTATATATATATATATATATATATATATATATATATATATACAGTCTAATTGTTTATTAATACTGGCAACACTGTAGAAAGTATATATATATATATTCTGTTGAGAAACGTTAATTTTTCATTAACTCGCGAGTTTTTTATACAGATATTTACATAACTTTAAACAGTGTTGCCAATTATAATTAATAATATATATAGAGACTAATTGTATATTTAAAGTGAAAATACATCACGAAATATTCAAGTCTTGAAATACTGTTTTATTATCTTAATGTAAAAGAATATGTTATGAAATAATCTATTTAGCATTTTTTGTCTCCATGTAATAAAGTACATGTTACCAAATGTCTTTATAATCTGTATAAAAGACTTTGGCAGATGACCGTTTTCCCATGTTAGTTGTCATTGCAAAATAAACTTCAACGACCTTTTGTCAAAATCTTCCTTTTGGTTCTGTCATTTGTCTTAAAACATGGCTGAGGTTTGTAAAATGTTTTTATTTGAAGTAAATCCAGCTTAGACCATATAATCAATAACGAGATTTTATTTCTCTCCAATGCATCGGTCTATGTGTTTGATGTGGAGTCTTTAAGTATTGATATTTCAGAAAGTGACAATAAGATGTTTACATTTACAGGTCGATGAAACTTTGAAGAAAAAGCGCACCTTCAGAAAGTTTACCTTCCGAGGTGTCGACTTAGATCAGCTTCTAGATATGCCTAAGTAAGTTCTTTAATTTTTTTAAAGGACATGTATTTTTAAATAAAACTAAAATAGTCGCAGGGCGTATGTTACTTACATCGTCAAACTTGTTTTGATTCGGTAAACTTGGATCTTTATCGTATTAAGAGGTTATTATTAGTAATTTCTCCTTTAACATTTAGATGATGTCTTACAAATTTTATACTACTGATGTATTTCGAATAAACTATATTAAATTCTAACCTCATATTTTCATTTTAGTGAACAACTCATGGAGTTGATGCATGCTCGCGCTCGCCGGCGGTTTGCGCGCGGTCTTAAAAGGAAACCCATGGCATTGGTAAAAAAATTACGTCGTGCCAAGAAAGAAGCTCCACCTAATGAAAAGCCAGAGATTGTTAAGACACATCTAAGGAATATGATCATTGTACCTGAAATGGTTGGGTCTATTGTGGGAATTTACAATGGAAAGACTTTCAATCAGGTATGTTAATATAATTTTAGTGATTTGAAAAAGAATATCAACAGAGAGGTTATCAAGTTAGTTCAATGCCGTTGTAAATTATGGGATTTTTACTGAGACAATACTTTTTCTTCATTGTAAAATATGTCTAAAAATATATATATTCTATATGTCTCTAAATTAATTATTCATAATATGCCTCATATTAAAATTCTTAAGAATTTGACAGATGTAAAATAACAGTAAATAATGAAATGGGTTGTAAGAAATCAATAGATATCTAAAAGTTATAAATGCCGCCATACATATCATTATTTTTTCTATTATTCCTTAATTGAAAAAGTATGTCTCTAGCACTTTCTATACTATTTTTGTGTGAATGTAGAATATTTAATATATGACCATGATTCCTCTGGAAAGTCATATATTTTCTTTTTATATGTGGATAAATGTCTCAAATTTTTAAAAAGATTCAAAGTAATCTTTATTTAAATCTAGACAAAAAGATGAGTAACATTATTTTTATTCTTTAGTATTAATTTTGATGTTTATAAATTATAAAAGAGACAGTTTATTAATGAATAATTTCATTTCAGGTGGAAATCAAGCCTGAGATGATTGGTCACTACCTTGGTGAATTCTCAGTCACATACAAGCCTGTGAAGCATGGTAGGCCTGGTATTGGTGCCACGCACAGCTCCAGGTTTATTCCTCTTAAGTAGGAATTCATCTTGGTTCTAGGATTAAGTTTTAAATGTTTGCAAATGTATAATAAAATATGTTTGTGGACATAGTGGTGTTGTTTTATTTAATTTTATTTTCCTGATTTCCTCTTCTCATAAATTATATGTAATGAATATTATATAGAACAAGTTGTAAAAATATTTTCTGAACTACTTAACATACATTAGTTAGTATAAACACCATTAACTTATACTTACCAAAATTACGATATATGTATGTAAAGGATTTTGAGGAAATATAATTTTGTTTTCGCTTATACTAAAATCAAAACATTTATCTTCAATAACGTCTCTTCCATATTCTATTGATGTATTTATTGGATCGCTTTATGTTATCTAGGCCACGGTACTTTGGCAACTGCCTGTGGCCCTGCAGACGACAGAAACGTTGGAAAGCTGGGAAGGTTTTAATGGATATTCCCTCCTAGAACTCTGAGAGTCTATGTTTTCTCGTAACCAGGTTAACTATGGAAGGTCGAGGCCCACATAATCGACCAGCGGTATGCATAATGCAGCGCCTCATCAAAAAATTAAGGTAATCTTATGCTTGACGTATTGACAGTAACCCGAAATAATCAGTACGTATCATATTTTTTAAAACTGCTTCTTTAGATTAAAAGACTATTATTCCTTGAAACACTGCTGGTATATCGAGATTCCCATATGGAAATCTATTCTTCATGGAATTTATTTTTTACGCCTTTTTTATAGTAAGGCAAATACGTTATACGTCAAAACTTTTTACGTTAAACCTAAAGTATTGTAATACTAGTGTAAGAGAAATGTTATCCTAATTCTTATTACTAAGTTTATTATAGGAATGTAATATCCCTGTATCCTTATAATGATGATTAATCAAAATATGGGGAATTAAATATGTACGCTGGTCTCTTGGATACGTAAGCGTATTCTCCGATGTCTCAATCGGATTGGTCTGGCACGAACCGCATTTGACCGATATGATCTGACTAGCCACCAATATTCGTCATTGACAACTTCGTTTGCTTTACATCCCTTTTGGTCTTGTATCCGTCTCCCCAAAATGGTCTTACAAATTAAAGCAGAAGTGCTTTGCTATGTATCATATTTGACTTCCCAAAGAGGAAGATCGTAAATAAACACCGGTACCACCGCGATTTTTCGTAACTTTGGCTTTTATATGAGTTACTATGGGCGGTTTCAAGTTCGTTAACTTTATGAATTATAATAATATCACCCGGGTTTAGCATATGTAATTTAATATATAATTCTTGAAATAAAAGTTTTTTTTAATGCCCGGGTTATATTTAATATGTATATTTATATAAAATAACAATGAAAAAGGTGGTGACGTTGATAAAATAAAAGTGACCTATATACTTGCTATAATTTATCTTTCAGTAAAAGACTTGTCGAGATCAGTTACGACGCATTCACGATTAGCCGGACCACACAGAACAGATACTTATATAAATTTACCTAAAAGTTATTTTGATAGTGCAAATTAACATTTCAATTTTAATGATTAGTACAGACGAATACATTGTATTTTATTATTACTTTGAAATAGCTCTGATCTGGAACTGTTAAAAATAGCCAAAAGTTTCTTTAAAGTCTGGTTTTATTATTTAAAATAAGGAAGTTTAGTTTGCTATACCATTTAAACAGAATTTAATGTTCATTTCCATCGTATAAGTTATATTTAAAAACCTCTGATTTATTTAAATATAGTGAAACCTCTACGAGTAGTAGAGCAGTCTTGGTGTATGAATAATTAAAAATTTTTTCACTGGCTCTAGATAAAGAATGTATAGCTCACTTATTATAAACTTAAGATAGATATTCAACGAACTTACAAAAAACATGGCTATCGAATATTCATTTGAAATCACATTTCCAAGTGGAATCTGAAATAATATTATTCTAATAAATTTATTTACGATTGTTAATAAATTATTGTTATAGAAATATCTACAGCATAGAAAGACAAATATAAGTCTTGTATAAATGTTGTATTAAGTTATTATGCATAGTTATGGTATCGCTAAATAACAATAAATAAAATAAGCACATGAGTTACTCCGATATTAACGTGTTTTATTATATTTCAAGCAAGTATAATCAAGTTTTCTCCACACTATTAGGTGTAATTTGATTAATTAAATTATAATTGGAGATTTCAGTTATAATTATTATATAGTGGATTGACTCATAATGTCTTGATGACTTGTTGTTCAAATAATTGGTAATGTCGCTAGAGTCTCTCTACTGGTCTCTAGAAGTTTGGAACAGGACTCAAAATAGACACTAACTAGATGGACTATGAAAAGCAGTAATAATTATAAAAAAATATATAAAGTTTACAAAGTGCAATTGTATTTGGAATAAATACCAGTAGACTTAGCATAGCCTAAACTTTTGGTTTCGTAGACCATTGCCATATTATTCAGTTTAGCGTAGACTCGCAATTTAGATTACATTACATTTTTGTATATTAATCAATTGATATCTGATGTTCATCAATTTGTAAATGTATTTATGTTTAAAAACAGAAACCTTTTGTTGTGAGTATAGACTACGGTCCAGCGTTACTTTTTTCCTTTTGTAAACTTATTAAAAGCTAGCTTTTATATCAAATGTTTCTTGAGTAAATTATAAGTATATTGCCCGTAGAAAATAAAATATACATGCAATATAAACTTACGAACCTGTTTTAGTAACAATATATAATAGTATTTACTATCTATAAGTATTGTTTAAAGTTAAAAAATATAAATACTTTGCGATACAATTATCTCATATTATTTTTTTATCTCATAAGTGCCCATCTATTATCTCGATCGATAACAACTTGTTAAACTAAATGGTTACGAATTATGTTGTAAAATTATTATTTTTCTACTTAAAGCAACTAATAAGATTTTGTACTTTAAGAAGTTTCTCTCTCCTAGCTATCAGCTATATGATTGGGTGCAATAATTGTTTAAATATTTTTACTAATTTTGTTCTCATTACTGTAGCTAATTGTAGTATTTTCGTGTACAGCTCTTCTGATTATGTCCACGGCCTTCCAACTCAATGTTAAGATAGTGATTTTCTTAAGTGTAAGTTTAAATACTAATTATTGCTAGATTACGAAACGCAATTTTCTTTCTTAGGTGGGGTCTATTGTGATAAATAACAAAAAAACATGTTTTAATTGTATTACTTTCTGTATTATTTGAGCTATAATATAGTTTTAAATATATTTTTTAAAAATATATATATTTTCAGGTAAAGGTCACGAACATTTCCGTTATGGAAAATACTAACATTAGGTTCAATTCATATAATAATATTTAAAAAATGTATGTTTTACGTTTAATGCTAAATTATTATAAACAAAATAAGTACTGGAAGCTGACTCGATTTATCTTGGTTTTATTTGAAAACCAATTAATTAGTTTTATAATTATAGAAAACCACTAATAAATCTATTTGTTCAATAAATTGTGTCTTGTAACTTTTCATATTTAAATATGTGTGTTCTGTGAAATTCGTTAGATTTATTACTACCACGCTATTTTGTCTTCAGTTTTAATAATTTAATAAAAGCCTGGGTATTAATATTATCCTACCTGTTATAGTTGTGTCAAAATACAATCGTATATAATGTACTTGGAATTTGGTATTGTGGGATTATCTATAAACTGTAATATAAATCGCGAGGTAAAACTAGTTTTTAGTTTCCTAAAACTCAACTTATTATTTTTTAATTACCAATAAATTTATAAGATTGATAGTAGAGTTTTTATATTGAGTGTAATTTTTACTGCTTGTAATCTTACGACGGTAGTTGTAAAAATCTGATACCTAAATTTAGGTTTGAGTTAGCAAATGAAGTTTTTATACATGCTCAGGATTGGCCTGCAAAAGGCTAAGTACGTTGGAGCGATGGAAAGTTTTACAAATTGCGAAAAAGTTAAAAACAACAGCCAACTCAACGAGCTACACCGTTGGAAATTGTATATTAGTTATTATTGTTCGTCGGTCCCCCTAAATTATCCATCTGATTTATACTCGTATCCAGAGAGCTTTGAAATCGATTCACTTTCAAATGCTTCACTGGCAATGTAAATAATAATGAGGGTATGACTAAAAATAAAGTTATGGGAATCGGGTGTAATGTTCGGCTAGCGTCCGTGGAACTGAAACTGGTAGGAATCTCGTCCTAACTAGAACTAATAACTGATGTAATTAAAATTATTGTTTGTACGATAGCGATGTAAGTGCGCGAAGTATTTATATATTCGCGGCGTGAAGCCTTCGCGACTCTGATGCGATGACTGTATCGCAGTTCGCACGCGTCATCCGCTCGCAATTTTCCTCTTCGCGAATTATAATATAATAATCATAACGTTTTCTAGATAGAACTATGCACAATATAGTCGCATTCAGTGCATTATTTATTAAAGTGTTTAACTATAATTTGACAAATTTTGTACTAAAATTATAAAATTAATGAGTGAAAGTAAAAAATGTGGTAATCCTTTTTATTTGTGGTCAATTACTTTATGTACACTACAGTAGTTAATAAAGATTAAACAGGTAAGTAATGGCATTTATTTATATAATATGCTTTTAATTTTTTAACTGTATCCAAGACATTTGTGGTACCCGTAAGCAGGTTAAATATTTTATAAATATGTATACAAAATGCAATATAAGTCAGAACATTATTTTTATTACAAACGATGTTAATAATTTTTAATATCTTTGTTCACTTACCGGATATAAGTTTTAAGATTTTCAGGTAGAATACGATCATTATAATAACATCGAGTTACATTTTGTAATGCCCCACTATATTAAGTTGGTAGTTTCTAAATAATCTCTCTCAGTTCTCCAACCTTTTTTAAGATATTATTTCATAAAAATAATATATTAAATAAGTCTCATAGAGTTTTTGAGAAACAAAGTAATCTTTAGCGCAGGCCATAAATAAATGAACTATAATGTTAAAGAATATTACGATCCTCATTACAAAAATAGTTGTACTTAAATACATGATCAAAATGATCATGTATTTATTGTCATAATCATGATCATGTATGTATTGACGCAAATAAACATTCCTGAATGATTAACTTATTTTAAGAGTAAAATACTTTATAATTCTTATAACTCCGAAAGCTTTTAACCTTACGTGACTTGCTAACTGACTCATTATTTACGTAAAACCACGAAAAATAGTCAAGAAATTACTACTACGTATATTGTTTTAAAGGCTTTGTCATATTTCTTGGGGAAACACGTTGGTTTCGTTATACATACATTGCTACTACTACTGTGAGACCGCGTAGCATAATAGCGTAGCCGCTTCCTATCCGAATTTACCACGCAGTGACGGTGATATACACTCATTTGAGAAGGAAAAACATTTTGAAACATTAAAGTAGTCTTTTCCAACACTTTAAGATATTTAACAAAATATCGGCACAACTAGAAACCATGTTTAATATAAATGAAAGCGGAAAAATAAATTATGACTATAAAGTCGAATTTTACATAAACAAGGTCTACGATATCTGTTTAGTTTCTATGTGATAAACAGATATTATTAATTCTGTATATTTGATGGCTGAAATATTAAATAGCACTGTTATAAAATAAATATGAGGATAACAAGTATCCACTTGCGGAGCTTTTTTCCTTATTTCTTAATATTCGACAACATAAACATGATTCTAGATATAGTAAATAAATAGTTAGCACTCCTAATTTTGAGGCTGAATAGACAACACTTTTTTAATTTTTCAAATTTTAATTTTCCCAAGTTCTCTTCTCATGGACAAGTAATTTGTCCATGAGAAGAAGAGAATGTCCATACATTAAGTATTCAATCCTTTTTTTGGTTTAGACGACCATGATTATTATCCCCCATGTAAGTCCATAAGACTCTTGTAAACTTGTTGCTGGCTTTGAAAAACAGTTTAGACTGTTTCCTTGAAGGAAAGCAAGTCATATGGTTTCAGAGAACACCGGAAAAACTGAACATGAAACACAACTTGTGTATGCTATTTTTTTTAAGCATGCCAAATTGATTTTAATGGTATTATATGTTGACATATTCATTCCTAGGGCTTGGCCTGAGTTTTCGCTTTCCAATTAAAATGGGTTAGTCACTATATTCTGATTTCTTTCAGCGAATATAAATTAATTGAAAATTACAGTAAAAAAATACTACATTTTTAGTAAATAAATTAACGGAATTGGCCTATTCGAAAACTCATGTATTCGTTTTTGGATGATATTAAGGTAGTTACCCGAATCCTAATGATGATCATATCTAAGAACAAATAGAAGCAATAAGATTAATGGTGGGAACTGTGAATTTCATTTCTCAAGGTTTATTGAAGGAGCAAAGTTATTCTAAAAAAATTTAACATTTTTATGACATATTGTTAACATCGCTTTAGATACGATCAGTTTGAACGGCTCTGTGGGACGCATTGTGTTCATAATAATTTAATACGAGTCACATGCTTTAGTAATTGTCCTGTAGATAGTGTCAGCGATGACGTGAGGATAATTAAGAACTTTTTTACCTACAGGGCCTTACCAGAAAATGTTAGGCGGTTTTTTTTTTATATTATAGCGGGTCAACGAGCATAAAGCAAGTAATAGATTATCTTTATAGATTCTCGTAATCTAAGGTTAACGTTATACTATAGCATCTATATCTCACAAACATAAAAAATAAGAAATAAACCCGTTAGTCGGTACATAAATTCCTAGTACCTGTAATGCAGTAATGTGTAATTCTATTTATAAGTACGACTGAAATAGGGTTTATATTATGGAACAAAAACAGTTATTTTCAAGTTAAGTACCTTTTTCGTGGCCTTATTATAACTAAAATAATGTAAAAATCAGTCTATTGCGTTATAACCTGATCTAATCGTTTAAATTATTACTTTGTACAGCCATATTGTTGTCTCAGCTGAGGTGTGAAAATTTTAAACAACTAATCCTTTGATGGGCAACTCTTGCGTAAGATGTATCTTCGTTTGTTTCACAGTTTACTAATGTCACCTTGTGAATTTCCCTTTTTGGTTTGATCAAACAAAATATTTATATATTTCGCCATATCTATTGAGTAAGAATGCTAAATCTACCTTATATGATATGCTTACGAAATTACTTTTAAATTACGACTGTATATACAATCAAACACAGTTTCACCAAAAACGGAAATTAGAAAAATAAAATGTAAAATATTATTAATTTATTTCAAAAACAATCATTGTAATTTGTAGAGATGTTAATAGGAGTATTTATTTTCGTCTTTTAAACACATTTTTATAATCAATTTAATTATTAGTAAGTACATGTCATATTTATATACTTTTTTCACAAAAAACTCATTAATTCATTAGAATACAAATTAGTTGCAAACAAAAGTTTTATCTCTTATTAGATATTCAATAATTAAAAAAACATAATTTACCTAATGATTGCCTAAATTAACTATTGGATAAGATATTGGATAATATGATTGACATAAAAGTTTAAACAAAAACTTGACAATTAAAATACAATAGAAGTAATGAAAGGTCCAATGTAAAATTATTAAGTGGAGAGCGTGCTAGGGACTGGCCCGTATACTGGAATGGCGATTAGCTTCGTATTAACGCGTGGACTCGCGTCACACAAACACTGGTTAGAATTGGTAATAACTAGATTGTACTGCCGCAAAAGCCTGCTGTCGAAGGCGACGAACCTTCTCAGAAATGTGTCCTAAAGCTTGGTGCTACAAATAATTATAGCCATCCTAAAAGCTTGCAAATACCATCTAAGTATTATGTAAACAATAAGTTTATGTATAAATTTTCATTATAGATTACTCACAAGCTTTAAACAAGTAATAATCAAAATGATATGTCTGTGAATATAATTTGGCATTCAATTCCGAGTTAAGTAAAATATCTTCAGCGTTTAAAAATATATTATAATCATTATAACGACAAAAATAACTATTGAATAGGCACAGTAATCAGTACAGCTATGTTTTTATTAAAGCTTACTACAACAATTTTCATATATTATACATAATTCCAGTTAAAACTGCGCTTTTTTGGATAAAAACTCAAGAGCTTATTCTTCTTAGGTTTTTTGATAGGTATGTCAGGAAATTGATGCGGAAAAACTATTGTTATATCAAAAAACCTTATATTTTGTTTTAGAGTAAAGGAAAGACAATTATAAAAATCCTACATATGTTAGAACTGTGTAAAACTTAAAATAGTTATAACATATTATAATGGTTGCCGATAATACACGGTCTCCTGTTGAGAATATGGAAAAAATTGAAGAAAACAGGTATGTATATTTTCTGGATAAATAAAATATTTTATTCATATGACTACTAAATAACCTTGAAAAATGTTGATTACTTGCTAGTTGGATTTAGTTTTATTCAAACATTAGATAAACCTTCTCCAAACTACTTATACGTAAGAAATAATGGTAATCTCTAGAAGGCAATTTGTTAATCTTTTCAAATACTATTGGTACTTATATATTCAATTTGCTAATTTCGTAATGTTGTTAAATAAAAAAAATCTTTATCTGAAATGACTATTAAATATTAAAAGAAATACGTTGCATGGATAAAACTTTAAATTTCCGCTAATGTAATGGGCTACGATTTTTTTGGTTGCATCCGCATAACTCTATCGAATGTGAACAGATTTTTATCTATACAAATTTAATAAACCTAAGAAATACACAAAAAGTTGTCACGCAAGAAGCAATTAAAATTGTTTCTTAATTATTAACATTCTTATTGCGCGTAATTTTTTAAACATGTGGATCAAATATTAAAATTTCCAATGATTCATAACTTTATAGATTTTCCGTGTCGACTGTGGAAAATGATGGAAAAAAGAATGGAATACATATGGGTGCTGCGATTATCACGAGGCCGCTTCGAACCTCAGCTGAGACTGTGGAACGTGGGGAGTCTAACCCTCAGTCCGATACCTGGCTACACGATGCAGGATGGAGACGAAAAAGATCCTTGGCGCAGCTCACGAGAGAAGCATTGCCGCGAATGGAAAATTACAGAAATTCAAGAAGAGCGTTGAAAAGGCCAAGTCTGGGAGAATTGCACGGTGATCACCTTATTACAGAAGAGGTAAGTTAGATACTTTGGTAGGTTATGGAATCGTATTGAAAATTTTATTTGAAATTCCAATATTGTTTGTAACTTCAGTAATCTTTCAAGTATTGAAAAAGATTTAGGAATAATAGAGTGGAAAATGAAACAAAAACCTTTAGATTTTGTTATAGAAGAACAAACGTCTATATTTTTATTTCAATAACGGACGGCCTCCATGTTCAACCGAATATTCAATTTACAGCATCATAATGATTGATTTCCCGCGATTATAATGTCGTTATGTATTTCAAAGTGGACATTTATATAAAAAAGAGCATTATGGTTCTAAATAGTCCCTAGATATATTTATCGATATCTATAGACATAGCATACAAGTATTTTGATATTTGTTTTATTACTAACGCGTTATAACTACGACTCATTACATATTATATTTATTCCATGGCATTTATGTAACAATAAATACAATTATTGTAGTTTATGTATTAACTTTGACAATTGTCGAGAGGCGGCTCTTTACTCGTGCCACAATTTTTTTTGGCTATATTCTATAACATATCTATAAGTAATAATGCATGTTTTAATTTATGTACTCATCTAGCACTGATATAATACTATAGTAGTCATTTGTACAAGACGTAGTGAATTTTTATTAACATATTTGTACGTGTACATTTAAAGTTTCATTATACGTCAAATAAAGTATTTTTTAGCTTAAAAACTATAATAACAATTGCTTGATGATCACGTTTATGTTGATAAACAAAAAAAAGGTAAATGACATACAGTTAACCAGAAGACTTCTAGTAAGTTGAACTGCGTAATAATACCTGTATCTAGACTGTGCTAGGTGTTTAGGTGCAAATGTTTTAAGTTAAGATCTAGTTAATGCAAAAACGGAAACGCTTGACAGTTGACACTTGAATTATCATTCTCAATACGATTAGATATCTTTAGTTATAAACCCTAAGAAGTATAGGATAACATAACCAATATAAACAAGAGTTAGCTACTTGTAACTGGTTCTTTTTGGTATAATTAGTAGTAAATTTTAATAACAATATTATTACTTTTTTACCTTTGATAGGAAAATGGCATACTTTTGACTTCTATATGTATATAATGTTGAAGATTTTGTGTCGCTTGCTCTTCCACTGTAACCGTGTACCCTTTAAACTTTTCGTAGAATGTAATCAGTATTTTTTCTCTATATTTACATTTATCAAAGTAATGCCCTTGATATACGTATATTTTAAGAATAGACAGCATCCGAATAAAATCATAAAACGTGCTTGTAATAAACCTTGTAAATCATACATTTATCTCAATAGTAAACAATCCAGTATTAGAAAAACTGTTCTTTCAGTACTTAGTTTTTCCTCTAAATATTTATTGAATATGATGTAAAGTACATTTTAGTTGCTTTTAGCTTTACTTGAAATAAGCTAAATATAATCTTAAATTAACATCATGAAAGTTTCAATAATAGAAACAAGTTCCGCATTTTTCAGAGTATGTTCGGTACACAGTTCACTTTAGTTTATGCATAAATACAGTATGTACATACGTGTTAGACGATAGTGTATAATGTAATCATTCTAATATATACAGTGGCCACACCATAAAACTTGATATAGTTATAAACACCGAGACAGGCGGTGTCAATCATATTCATCTGTTTTCTTGGCTTTTATCTATGTCCATGTAGGTTTGTACACATAATACATTTGACGACTTTACGAGATAATTATACTGTTATGAATTATGATCAACATAATCGTGGTATACTTGTATAAAGGCAATTAAATATAATTATCTAAAGAAATCACTTGAAAATGAGTTTACAGATTTTATCTTCTTGATAGCACTGCAACTAAGCTGAGTTTAATTCGTGTTAGGCTTATACAAATAGCTGAATAAAGTTTTTAATATAGTTATAGATAAAGATAAGATGTATTATTAATTTGGCAGTCTAGTGTAATCTATTTTATATGTCTACATGTTTATTTTTACGTCCGTTTATTCTAAATATTTACTGTATAGAGTGTATTGAAATTCAGTACGAGTGAGGTTCATCGTCTAAAACTTCGCGTATTTCTAATGAACTTGTGCATGAAAGCTGTTACACGAGAGCTACATTACAAAAAAATAAAAAACCAAATTGTTAAGATTATTAACAAATTTTCGTATATTTTTGACTTGGATTTTTTTCGAATGAAAATTTCTCGTTTGTGAAATATTTATAATTACTCTTAAATTTAGGACAACGACGAACAGTTCTAGGACAAGGTAAAGTTAAATCAATTCAGTAATGAGTGCAGGTCACCACTAATTTGTTTATTTTTAAACTTTTTTTGACGATTTAAAAAAACCGCAGAGATACTAATTAGTATTTAATGAAAATATTAATTATTGGTACAAATTAATTCGACTTTAATTGTTAAAAACAATATAATTAGAGAATTTAATGATATAATTAAGGAAATGTTAAAAAATATGATGATTCATTCAATGAATAATATTTTATGGAAAATTAGTGATTATTGACGTTATAATATATTTGTTAGTCAATTTTTCCATAATACATAGTATTATTGTATAATAAATATCAGGGATGTATGTACCTGAATATGGGAAAAGAAAAAAAATTCGTTTTACTATGACAATTGTTGTTAGTAAAGGCCTAAGGCTATCTTTGCTTTTAGGATGAAAAACAAAACCAAAGAGATACGAAATCTCCTACACCTGCCATGGGGATAAAGCTAGGATGGATTCAAGTAAGAGTTTTATTCTTTTATATATCACATGTTATACCTCTGCATACTGGGCCCTAAAGCATTGAATATTGGAATGTAGAGTCATCGTTAATATTTAGATTACATTTTTCATTTAGTAGATATAATTGTAATTGGCCATAGTTTTAAATCTTTGAAGAAACCCCCGATGATAAGAAATTACGCTTAAACAGATAAATAAAATATAGTCAAGAATCAGAATGATTATACATTTTTATACAAAAACCCAATGAATATTTGACTATTACGAGCTGCGATATCCCAGACATACAGATACTCTTCTTATAACTTTTCGAGACTCAATGCTTCAAGTGATTGTAAGCAGAGGTTTTTATCGCCAAAGGTGCAGATCAATATTAAGTATTAAAGGTTATTTTAGGGCGTGCTGATACCATGTCTTCTGAATATATGGGGTGTGATGCTGTTCCTGAGAATATCGTGGGTGGTATCACAGGCTGGGATTGGTTTGTCCCTCATTATAATAGCGATATCGGCTATAGTATGCGTCATCACTACTTTATCCATGAGCGCTATATGCACGAACGGAGAAGTTAAAGGAGGTATGCAAGTTAACTAATTCGTTCTCGTCTTTGAAAATGTGTACATTGCAATATATGTTACTATTTAATTACGTATCACAGTGATTATTAATCGACCGTGGACATTTTGTCTTCTAGAAATAACAACTATTTACATTTAAACTAATAAATTGCTTATTTAAAATAATATGTGATATAAATAATAATAAAGAATGAATAAATTATCTTTACACACAATATGATCAGAACGCGTGTAAATCAATTTACATCTTCATTAAAATTGTATTTATTCAAAATGATTCCGTTTCTATTTTCAAAGAGATCAAATATTTTCTTATATTGTTTGTCAGACTTTACAATACATTAAACTAACATGTATAATATATCTATCGAAAAATAATTTACTTAGTATTTTATTTCCCTAGGTGGTATTTATTACATAATATCGAGGTCGCTTGGACCAGAGTTTGGAGCCTCAGTTGGCATTATATTCGCGTTTGCAAATGCAGTAGCGGCTAGTATGAATACAATCGGTTTTTGCGATTCGCTCAATGATTTACTTAAGACCCAGGGCGTGAAGATCATAGACAATGGTGTCAATGACGTGAGGATAGTTGGTGCTGTAGCGTTACTCGTTATGTGCTTTATCTGTGCTGTGGGTATGGATTGGGAAAGCAAGGCTCAGGTTAGTATTTCATCTTTATTATACCTTCAAGTTTTATAAATTCCTCTTAATTAACTTTATGAATTCATTTTACCGTCCCAGACACAAGGACTCTCGTTCAGTATATTTAAAAAACAAATTTCATCAATATACTTAATTAACTTAGAGATTTAACATCATAAAAGACAAGGTGAACCTGTTATTTTTATGATGTTAAAAACGGATTTTAAAAAGGTTAAGGAAAAGTAGGTAAAGAATCCTTTATACGTTATCTGTTAAGATGTTAACAAAATATGAAGGCCGTCGTTACAAATTATTGTTAGTATGTACGTATTATAGCAACCGTATGCCCTGAGTCCGCTGCTATCGGGTTGTCTGTAGTTAATTTATTAATTTGATACGGATACCGTTCTCTCTTTGGTCATTTTAATTTCACAATACGCGAAAAACAACACCAATTGCTATTTTAAAATATAGAAAACACTACTAATTTAATGATAAAAATTTATAGTTACCCTTCGCCCGGAACTGAAAATTCCCTAAAATTGTAAAATGAATTAGTTTCTGTTGCGCATTGTGAAACTATGAAATCATTATATATTTTTTATTATAATTAGCACATATATTTGAATTTCTTTTTTGTATATCTATTCATTACGTTTAATGATGCTTAATCTTATTTTAACTAGCTAATAATATGCTTACGAAATTTATCCCAAGTTTCGACTTCATTTCTTAATAAGTATATCATTTAGTTATATAAAAAACAAAATATGATATGTTTTAAGTCACACAGCAAATTTTTAACTATATACCCAGGTGTTTTTTGTTTGTATATATGTATAACCTTCTAGAAAAAAGATATGTATATTATATTGTTTAATAGACAAACTATACGTAGTATTTTCAATAGTCTCCGGGCCAGTAACGTATTATTGTCGTTTTATTGATAGTAAAATATCATCTCAGGTGTATGATATTTTGCAAGTTTTTTATCTGTTTATGCTAACATTTGATTAAAATGCATCATTCTTAGTACTTACCACTACTTATATGTCTATTTATCATTTTGGCAGTAGTGCAATATTGAAACTGGAATTAGACTACACAAATAACTATTTTTAGTCATATTATTTATAAAAAATATTTGGTGACATAATTAAAGTAACTCCATTTATTTAAAAAATATTTTTTGCAACATACGACTTCCTCTAAAATAATCTTACAAAACTAAATAATAGTAGCTAAATGATAAGTTACATATTGTAAGTTAATGCTTGGCAATGCTTTTATTACAAGGCATTAAGGCCTTCCTATCCACACTTTAACACAACTATAAATACGACGTCAAGGGACATAGAGATTGATGAGGACACGCGAACCCACTTTTGATTAGTATAATTGCTTTCGCTTTTACATTATTAACTTTCGTCGAAATTAATAAATTGTAGTTAATATTACAAGTCATGTTACATTGTACAATGTAAAATATGATTGTTAATTCGTAGATTATACTTCCGTAACTGTATGATGTGTACTTCATTTCAGAATTTCCTGATTGCTATAATTGTCGGAGCAATGGTCGACTTCGTAGTCGGTACTATAATGGGACCTAAAGATGCCACTGAAATTGCACAAGGTTTTGTTGGCCTACAGAGTGAGTTAACCGAATAATTATTACAAATTGTTAACACTTAACACAAACTCTTTTATCTGGCATTATAATTATGAACTTGGACTATAATAGAATAAAATCATTTTATCTATATCTCTATAAACCTCCATATCTATTAAGCAATACTCTTATTAGATAGTAATATTTTTTGTCAATTCTTAAACGAACATTAAAACCACGTGAAAAGTTTGTCCTCGACTTTCTTGAATATATTTCTAGATAAGTAACAAGACGTTTCTATATTATTTAGGGTTACTAATTATACATAAGCTCGTCTAGAATTAAGGTGACACGTTTTTAAAAAGCTAACGTTATTGTAAATAATATATTTGGTTAGAAATACTAGATTCGTAACTTACAAACAATGACGTAGCGCGTCTTCACGCCCAATGGCTTAAATAAGTAACACTTTTAAGAAATCGCAAGGTAAATGGTCCAATGTGTGCACATACAACTGCAGCCTGCAATCAGAACTTAACATTAATTTTCAAATCGAATGTAATATACTTTATATTTATAACCGATATTCTCTATGATATATAAATTTGAAATACTTTTTGGCAGCAAAAACATTTGCGGAGAATTTCAACCCAGATTTCCGATACAGCGAGAATCTAAACCAGGACTTTTTCAGCGTATTTGCTATTTTCTTTCCATCCGTCACGGGCATACAAGCGGGCGCAAACATCTCAGGCGATTTAAAGGTCTGTATTAATGAATATTTTTTGTAATGATAGTATAACATCGGTTAGTTTTAATAGCCACCGGGCTAAAAACGCGACGTCCCGCCAAAAAAATAATAATAATAATAATTTAATGATAGTAATTGCTTAAGAAACGGATTACAATATGTTTTACTGCAATCAAAATCTATTTTTTCCAATGCATTTTTGAAGGTGTACTTATGTGCACACGCACATGCATGAATATATTTGACCTTTTGAGTTTTTGTTTAACCATTCGTCATGGTAGCCGCGTTTATTGTATATATTACACACCTGTTTAATATTACCTAAATATTAATTCTTTCTGTCAATGCATCAGAAAAGCATTATATAAAATCATTTAAAACATCCCTTAAAGATAATTTCTGCAGTTCTTACTGACAGAAACGCTAACATATATCAATAAGTAAACGTTGAAAACAATTGATTCTATTAACCGATGTAATAGGCACGAAGTACGGCAAATTAATAAGAGGTCATGTTGACGATTGGTTCGACAGCGCGGTGACGTTATACGCCTCAAATTAACTCACTTCGCCGAGAACTTGCAAGAAAATTATTGTCAATATTTGTCTTTTGTTTCCTGAAACGTGCTCCAGAATACCAATAAAGTATTATCGTTCGTTATTAGCCTCTGTACATATTATGAAAGTCCTAAAAGCTTTATTAGTAGCCAACGAAAGCAATATAAAAAAGGAAGTATAACTTAGCTGGTTTTTCTATATGATGAGACTAAAAAAACCTTAAATTTAATATAAGAACAAAGTTTCACAAGTTCATTATTAATTTTGCTAAAAAAATGTATTACAACCTGTGTTAAAAAAAAACTATATTATTAATATGAACCTAAGATGATTTTGACATATTTTTTTAGTTCTAAACTTAAACTTTGTTTTAATTTCGCCAGTAACACGTATTTTATTAGCCGTCGGAACTGGGTTTTCTGGCCTGCTACAAGACAATGGTTGTCACGAGGCTGCAACTACCTCGTTTTTAATTCCTACAGATAAGAATGGCGGCTCCTAACTAGAATAAAATAATATCTAGTACTCATAACAAAACAAATATAAGCTGATAAATAATCATCTATAAATATTTCTTACAGGATATTTTGGAAACATATATTATAAGTAGACAGCGTTTTGTAGGATGCCTATGTTTAGCTGTATAGCAGCAGAAATCAATATATGTATACTTATACATAGAAAATATTACAAATGATCTCCACTTACGTGGGTAGTATTTGTTCATCATTTCGTACTGAATGGGTTTTGAACTAATAATAAATTGCAATGAACTTGTACTCTAGCTAGCGCTTTATGTAGTTTTGTGAGTTATAGAACACATTTTTCATGCAATAATGTATTCTGCACGTGAAGTTAATATTCAGCTATCAATCGTACAAAAATTCATCTCTTATTCAAAACTAGGGGTTACCCGCGACTCCGTTTTCGTTTACAGTATATTTTGGTCTAATTTGTGGATAAAATGAATCCTATGCAGTAATCTAGATCGATCTGTTTCCGTCCGACAAACATCTTTATTTTGTATCCGTACGGAACAAGGCGCAGTTATGTGTGTACGTATGTAAATATCTTTCAAATCCCTTTGTACAATTTTGTATATTTCAATAATAAAAATCGAAATATAATCTTTTTGAATTACGGTATTAAGTATCGATTGGAAGAATTCGAAGAACGGCTCTTACTATTTTACGTTGTACGTTATACAAAAACATAAACAAACCGGAAAGTACAAACACCTTTAACTTGTTTTTAGTGATACGAGGACAGTAGTTACGATGTCACAAGACAGTAAACACAGTTAACGATGAAGTCGATGCGGTTGATAATAGGGTTAGAAAAAGTTATTTCTTCCTTAACCGCGACCTTTACCTTGGCCATATTGTACTCATACAGTATAAGTATTATTTAGCAACCTTCTCGGAAAAAGCTTCTTGTCCAACAGCCCTATAGAGTCTATAGAATTTATATAATTACTTCATAGTTTACAGGATCGGCTAATATTATATACAAATAGAGTATAATGAAAACCATTTTTAGAAATGACACATGAATAAATTTATTTTCATATATATCATTAGTTATTTTGGTGTTTTTAGGATGTCATTCATTTTAGTAATTTAAGAAAAAAGAAGGGAGTTCTACGTTTGACATGTTTGTCAGTCACTAGGTATGGTATCTCGTGATCGAACCAACAAGTTTGTTGCAGATTTTGTATTTGTAACTTAATGTCATCGAGAGGGTTGTAAACTTTTCTGATATCTCATAGTTTAATTGTAATTTAATTTATATTTAAAACGCCATCATAAAAACATGTATGGCTCATACATAAACAAAAAATTATTATGACTTATAACGAAATGACACGACAGCCATTTCATTTAACCCGTAAATTTTTTCACTGAAACAATCTCTTGATAGATTGAATCAATTCGTTACAACCAATTAGGGGCGTCGATGAGTCAGTTCTGTTTTTAGTCTGCTGTTAATAACGACATTATTGGAATTATAGATGCCATAAAATTTCTAAATGTTGTCTTTGTTACAAATTATTGGACTACGTAAGTACGAAATTGTATTTAGATATATCAAATATGATTTGCAGGTTTTCAGCTTTCAGAAAAACGTAACATTAATCGAATTATTTATGTAATCAACTATTTTTCATGAAATATCAGGACATTCAATATGTACTTTCAGTATCGATATTTTTTAGTAATTTTACGAATTTTAGTCGTAGTATTATCTACTAACTTTTGTCCAAGTTTTCTCTCATGTTTATGTCAATTTTATCAACTACCTGTTGATGTTTTTCATATTATTGGATAAATTCAGTAATATATAGACATGCGGTTCGTAATGGACTATTATAGGTATAGAAGAAGAACAGAAAATATCTATAAGCGCGAATAAGTTTTTCCCTTACATGGGATTCGAATGAAATAAAGACTATGATATGCTTCGAGATGTGCTTAATCTACTTGCGAAACTCATTACAATTCATTGAGTACTTTCAAAGATTATCCTGTTCTTGCAAACAGACAGACAGGCAGAAAAGGTACAAACACTTTTTGTCTTTTATCGCATTTTTCTAATTGCCTACTATTAAATGTACACATAAGTGTTTCTTATATATTTATCATATACTAGCTTCTGCCAGCGGCTTCGCTCGCATTTATCTCGATTTTACACCTTGGGTGAGTTTATTGGACTTTTAGTAAGAAACCCCATTATTTTTTGAAAATATAATGTATAATCCTCGATAAATGTACTATCCAATACATAAATATTTTTTCAAATCAGACCTGATTCCTGAGATTTAAGCGTTCAAACAAATAAACTCTTTAGCTTTATAATATTAGTTTATATATGTGGCATGATATGAGATAGGTAGGTGAATCTGATTAGAATACTCGTAATACAAAAACCGCATTTGAAATTATAACCGTTCTGATGTGGCATTGATATGCATTGGGACTGACGTAAGGTTCAACTTTTATACATATACTTGAATACAAACGATATAAGAATAAAAAACAAAGTATAGCTGTTGCTACTTTTTCCCTTAAATTGTAACCGCCGTTGTTAGGATGTTAATATATAATAAATCATAATCATTTCGGCGTAAAATGATTCATTTCAAAGATTCTTCATACATAAATTAAAGATAAACATAAAACTATGTTTCAATTGCAAACTAAATGTTTGAATCATTCTTAGAACTACAGAATTACCGATTAATTCTAAGAATGATTGATTAAAATTGATTTATATTATCGTTACGATCTAGTGAAAGTCGTTGGTACTAGCTTGTGGAATGTTATTTTTAAAAATAAGTTATTATACAGGACCCTGCATCTGCGATACCGAAGGGTACTTTGCTCGCTTTACTGATATCTATGGTAAGCTACGCAGCCATGGTTTTGATATCTGGGGCTGGAGCTTTGAGAGACGCAAGTGGAAACCTTACAGACCTCATACAAGTCAACGGAACAGTAGTCGACTATAGTGCTTTAGCCAACTGCGTCAATTCTACAGCGGGTTGCAAATTTGGTCTCCACAATAGTTATTCCGTGAGTAAAATAATATCATCTTCGTTGTCTATCTGTGTATGTGTAATCGAGAAAAAAACCAGAATAGATATAACCTATGAATGAGATTTTACAGAAATGAAACTTATCTGTTCTTCTTTGAGACCGATTCTGCTTTCTTTGTTAGTTCTCCTTAACCGATCTTAACATATAATTAATTTATTTAAAAATGTCGGATTTCTTAGAATATTGCATTATTCTTATGTTTTGCAGTTTAAATTATTTTTCATATATATAAACAAATATTTTAATGGCACCGGCATTTATTCAGGCAAATCGACAAAATTTTATGAATTCAACACAAAAAAAAAAACAAAATATTAGGTAATTTATTTATCTCACTATCAAAGAAAGCAACGATATGTAATACTAAAAGTCATTGGTAGAAAGATGTAATGTGTAATGTATTTGTATGTAGGTGATGCAATTAATGTCTGCATGGGGACCATTTATCTACGGAGGTTGCTGGGCTGCGACCTTGTCTACGGCACTGACCAATCTTCTTTCGGTGCCCCGGCTTATCCAGGCGCTTGGCGTGGACCGAATCTACCCTGGACTTATCTTCTTCTCTAAGCCCTACGGAAAACATGGCGAACCCTACCGCGGATACGTTCTCACGTTCTTCGTCTCTCTAATCTTCTTACTTATAGGTAAATTAGTTGATTTCTGGAGTCGAGTCACGAATGACATGCTTGTACACTTTGTACTGGGATCACTAACGATTTAATTAGTAGGAAGGAGCAGATTTATGATGATAATGTCATAGATGCATTAGATGATTGTAATTAATATGTCTCCTGGTGTTGAGTTAAATGTAGAGTAGAGTCCTTTAATGAACGAATATATTTTTTTAAGTTTGCCTGCTAAACAGGCAATTGTAAATTGGAAAATGTGCAGTACAAAAATACATTTTTATATACTTTTTCGTGATAACACATTACTCTCATAAAGGCGTGCGTATGATATTGTTTTGAAGAAAACTTAATAGATATTTTCATTTTATTACTAGCTGATCTGAACACAATTGCGCCGTTGATATCCAACTTCTACCTGGCTTCGTACGCGTTGATTAATTTTTGCACTTTCCACGCGGCCCTTGTCCGACCTCTTGGATGGCGACCTACATTTCGGGTGAGTACTTCACTATGATATGATAGCGTTAGTGACACGTGTTGCTTTCAGGTTCACGTATTATATTCATAATATCTAAAATTGGACTTCTAATAACGGAACAAACCACAATAGTTAAATTATGCTATACGAGTACTTGAAATAGGTTACAAAGATTTTT
>JAOSYY010000009.1:9161724-9180921 GCA_025727935.1 Hebomoia glaucippe | reverse complement strand
TCCATTTTATTTTCAGATTGCTTGATAAACAAAACTGAGCTGTCTACGTTATGTGAGAAAACCAATCGCCAGCTACGACTTCGGGAACTTCTGCTAGCCAATTCGAAAGACGCCCGACTAGTCGTCATGTCACTACCAATGCCTAGAAAGGTAATTAACAATATTTTTTAAACCCCGACGCATAATATGTTAATTTTGACATGTCTGTTTGTGGCATTGTAAACGAATGTGCCGTATTGCTTGAGGTGATCAAAACAGATCATAACTATAAATTATAAATATTGGCTCAAGCTTTTGATGATTTTCAAGTATTATTTGGGACAAATCAACTTGCAAATAGGTTTAAGAAGTTATGATATTTATTAAAAAAAAAAACAAACATGTCTGTATCTAATAAAACAATTTTATTATGAAGAACAAAAAAGAGATGTAAAAATGTCTATTTCTTTATATAAAATGTTTTTACAGGGTTCCGTATCGGCTCCTCTGTACATGTCTTGGTTGGAAATGATGAGCAGGGACCTCCCACCGATGTTATTTGTTAGAGGAAATCAAACTTCTGTACTTACATTTTATTCTTAATCATTAACTTAAGTAACTATTGACTTATTTATGTCAGTGTTGTCCATATCACAATAACTACTTCGTAAAAGATAAGTCGTTTTTGTAATAGTTAAGCGTAAATTGTATGTAATATAAAATAAAATGCGCATGAAGTTTAGCCAATAGTAATAAATATTATAGACATAATTGTTTTGTCACAAAAAGGCACATAGCAACATTATAGAAACATTTAAGATATAAATGATGACAGAGATAGTATAAACTTTTATATTTTTGACAATTATGACACGAATTTTAACGTTTAATATAAGTACTTATAAAATATTATTATTTGAGTACATAATTCGTTTATACGAAAAGCTAACGTACTTAAAGTCTATTCTGACTCTTCAAACTTATGTAAACCAAAGGATAACCATTAGTTTAGTATAATTATTAATATAATATTATTTATATATTGAAGCGTTAATTTTTTAACATTTAACGGGTTAGTGTACACGCCTTAATTTATTTAAAATCTTTTTTATAGGTACAGTTTTGGCTAAATAACAGTTGATCTGTTTTGTACCGTCTAAACGCTTTAAGTTATCATCATTATTGTATTATGTAATAACTTGTCTGTATTCTATAACATACTAATTTTAAGTACCTATTTAAAACAACAAACAGAGATTTATTTTCAAATTGTAGTTTATCTCTAATAAGAATGCAAATACTTAAGGATTAGCTGTTAGCTTATATTTTATAACGTAATGAATAACATAATTTTATTAAACTTCTTATTTACCATGATAATTATTGTAATCTGTGTTATGTATTATTATGATTGTCATGCTATGATGTTATATTTGTATTGTTACTTTATTATTGTAACTAACGTTGAATCAGGAAAGACATCGATTTTAGTTAATAAAAAACTTAATAATTTATTAATGATATTATTTCGTCGTGTTTAAATTTTAAATGCTAAGTTTTATATTCTTCTCCCTCATTTCCACTATAATAGAGTTGACACTATCTTTTTGCAAAGACGCATTCAAATTCGAATTGTTCAACATAATTATACTAATTAAAATAACAGTTTACTCCAGTTTACTTTCACTCATATCCATTTTTATTAAATTATCAGAAAATAAACATATTTTCCTTGATTCCGATTTGTATGAAAATTGAAGAACCAAAATAACAATTTTCTGAACTCATAAATATCAACGTCATGGGTACTATGTATCCGTAGCTAGATGGTAGTCTTTTTCCTATCTTATGCGTTCCTGGTACTTTATTGAATCACGACATCCACTTATTTATATAAAAAAAAGGTTTGCTGTAGAAAATATTATTTTTAAACTGACCTAATTTGTTTGTCAACCTGTCTAAGCCCACTGCTGGACATAAACCTCCTCCCACAAGGACTTATAAGCCTGTTCTAATAATATAAAAAGTACCTCTTACCTTTTTTAAACCGATTACAACAAACAACAGTACGGGATCAGTTTTATTTTTACAGTACCAGGCTATTATACGTTAGTAGGAACTATTATTGGGTGTAGTGCAGGACCATTCATATTTTACATTATATAATTTTGGCTTTATAGAGCCTTATCACTGTCGCTGAAAACTGAAAAGGTTAAATATTTATCGCCAGGCACTACAATATATACTTAATAGGTATATACTGTAGTGACCTAAACTTCCTTCTGTCTTATTATGAGTGAACTCACAAAGGTCACTAAAAATAATCAGTTATGTGAATGTGACTTGCTAAGTTTGGGGTTGCGCCTGCGGGTGAGTCGATTTTTGTAAATAAATAAATGTCATAGTACTTTTAAATAAATCTGATCTAGTTACTTTGTTGGCAAACTATTTTAAAAACAAAATTGTCCCCAAATGACAACATACTTTGTTGGAAGGTTCTATTCGATGTTACTGGACTCGGGATATGAAGGGGCTATTTTGAAACACTGACTTTTTTTAATATATATTACGAACACACTATTTTACATTTTATAATTTTATTACATATATGCCTAGGCTATTACAAGGTTCATGACTAGAAGAGAAGTGTCTTTTTATAAAAAACAATCGTCCGTTATTTCAATTTTAAATAAACATTTCGATATTCTAAAATTATTACTTCATATGTGACAAGTGTTGCCTGCCTTTACTTATATATTTAAACTCCAACATACTTCGTTGACAATGCAGAACAGATATTTAAATAGGAAAGATGTCGTATTCTTATATCTCTTCTTAGTCTGTGATAGTAAAAAGAAAAGAATTGTCAAAAATAACTACGTAATGTTGTAAAATATTTATGATACTCAAGTTGTATGAGCCTCATTTATCTATATATTTCGTTCTCTATGTAATTAGAAATATTTTTAAATTCCTCATTTATATATGGCTTGATATAATTCAAGACTAATAAAGTATACATTGTTCTTGTGTGGAAAGTCATAGATGGTAATCGGAAATGAATGCTTCTAAAATAACAAAATGAATGAAGGTAATTATTATAGGTGTATCTTTCTATCTAGTATCTAGTCTTATAGTAATTTTGTTCACTAACTTCATTTTGTGAATCATCCTTTAAATAAGAATATTTTTAACATTGTCGAAAGAAAAGAGAGTCAGTGAAATGTTTGCTACAAACACAACAAATAGATAAATGTGGGAACACTTTATAAATTTGTTCTACTAGAAGTACTCGTTATTTATAATTTATGGGTATCTAGAAAAATTTTGTTATTTGACAAACCGACATTTGAATTTTAATTATTTATATATAATATAAGTTTATACTCAGATGTTCTAGATTTCGATTTGCGCTTTTTGGTTGAGTAATATGTAATTGATATAATAATATTAAAATGCGACTACCCGTTCGTTGCTAATGCATAAAATCAACTTTCTCATATGGACATAAATTATAATATCTTTATGTATACAACTAAGGAAAAATAAACGTTCATTACATCAACTATATGCCATTTAAAGATAATTTAAAATCGGTTTCACCTTTTTCGACATTAGCCGTACGACAGACATACAGACATCAAAATAAAAAATTGTTTCTGTTGTACTCATATATAGCTTTTTCACTAAGAAAAAAATGAATATTTGGTGATAACTGGCATGTATTTGCTACTTATTCGTATAGATATGTTTTCATTCTCAATATCAACCGGATGATTTAGAACGCAGAAAAGAAACAATGACTTGTAATACAATACGGTTTATTATGATCGATTGTAGCGTACAGCCATCATAAATGAGCCGTAATTAGAGACTCAAATTAACATTGGTCGTCGATCTTTAACTAGTAGGTAGCTGATTGTTGGCAGTTCGAACAAGTTATTTGCAGTACGCTTCCCACACTTTTTAATAACTACGTGTTAAATTTACATTTAAATAGTTTAATGCGTTTGAGTTTAATTAGCGAATGTAATGGACATCGAATTAGTAGAGGTTGAAGATAATTTATTGTTTAATTCTGAAAATGGTGAGAATTATTATCAGGTTTGTTGTTTGTCTATAAAGTAATGAACACTTATCCTGTCGATGTCATTTTGTTCTACTTCATATTATATCCATATTTTGAAATGCATTTTTAGCTTAAGCTCTAATGCTATTTATTGTTTTTCAATAATCGATTTGTTCTCATCAAACGGGATTATGCAATCTCTGTTAACTGTATAGCGGAAAGGGATTTGAGATGTAAGAATTACGAGGAACTTTATAGCCAGAATTTAAATTGTCTTTAGCAAATACTAAAGAAAATTTTAATCTTGAATTCTTTATTTTAATTCAATGCAAGCAAAATCGGTTGCAAGGTCAAAAATCAGCAAATAAAAATGATATATTTCTTTGATTATTTTAATCTTGTGCATTACATCTCTTAAAACGTGAGTACTAATAAATGTTAAAACATCTTTTTTATAATTTATAGAATCGAGAAATGGTAGACGAGTTCCCGAAGTGTTGAGCTTTAGAAACTTAAACGCATCTGCATTGATAGCCACTGCAACAATAAGAGATGAGGTATAAACTTCCTATGAACAAAATATCTATGTACAGTAATTTACTACATAAGACATTAGAATTGCACGGCTTCTTGTCGTAAAGAAAAATTTCGAATATAGTATATAGATTTTGTACAATATCTATAATTGGAGGCTAAGAACTCACCAATACATGATAATTTACTAAATATTTTTAAATTTATTTAGGAAAAATATGAGAAGAACATTAAAAGTCCCACTCCAGAATTAACAACGTATAACATTAAATTAGGATGGATTCAGGTGAGTTGTTTTAAAATGAACTGTTGAAGCGATATAATGAGATTGTTTCATTATACTCCTATTGCGTTATTTTATACTCCTGGAAACAATACATTATATAACTTTATCTAAATTCTAGAGATGCCCGATATAGCACAAGTAGACAAAAATACAATTAATTACATTAAGTGATCAAATATAATCGCTTTAAAAGTTCCAGATATTATCCCGGGAAACGTTGTCACACTATTATACTTGTAGATTATAAAGACATAATCTTAACATCTAAATAAATTTGGATCAATTTTGACAGGGAGTATTGATTCCATGTCTTTTGAATATCTGGGGTGTGATGTTATTTCTTCGTATAGCTTGGATCGTAGCCCAGGCCGGGATTGGACTCACAATCGCTATAATCTTCTTATCTGGAATTGTATGTGTCATCACTACACTCTCCTTGAGTGCTATTTGTACTAATGGAGAACTGCAAGGAGGTAATTTGTCTTTTTTTAACTAGCTTCTGCCAGCGGCTTCGCTCGCGTTCATTGCGATTTTTACATCTTGGGTTACATTATTGGACTTTTAGTAAGGAACTCTATTTTTTTGAAAATATAATATAGCTTACAGCTTTCCTCGATAGATGTACTGTCCAAGACTGAAATGATTTTTCAAATCGGACAAGCGGTTCCTGTGTTTAACGCGATCTAACAAACAAACAAACTCTTCAGCTTTATATTATTAGTGATCCCTGGGAGTTCGTTAAAAAAATAACATGCAGCTTATAATTATTATAATAAGACTGTACTTTAAACAATACTGAAAAAATGTGCACTGTTCCGGACTGCGGTCTAAGGTATTTTATATAAAGGCAAGCAGGTGCGTAATTAGTTATTTATTATACGCTTTATTAATATTTATTGTAAGAATTGAATTGAAATAAAGGATTAACATTGGTAACTTAATCTAAAAGTAATTAACTTGCAGGAGGAGTTTATTATATAGTATCACGATCGCTTGGGGCAGAACTCGGAGCATCAGTAGGAATTATATTTGCATTTGCAAACGCAGTTGCAGCCAGTATGAACACAATAGGATTCTGCGAATCCTTAAATGAATTGCTTAAATCTTATAAACTAAAAATTATCGACAATGATGTTAATGATATAAGAATTGTTGGAGCTGTGGCTTTATTTCTAATGTGTTTAATCTGTGCTTTTGGTATGGATTGGGAGACGAAGACACAGGTGAAGTTTTGACCTAATTACATTTTTCGTTAATTAGAATACGCAGTAATAAAAATTGTATTTGAAGAAGTATTCATATGATATATTACGAATCTGAAAATAACAATTTATTTTATAGAAAAGTACGGTAATTACCAGAAAGACCATGGCCATTTTTTATTTCAGAATTTTTTAATAACAATCATCGTATTAGCCATTGTGAATTATATATTGGGAGTTCTAATAGGCCCTTTGTCTCAAACTGCGAAAGCTCAAGGTTTTGTGGGTATAAGCGGTGAGTCTCTTTAAAGTTTAAAGTTACATAAATAAATTTATTAATATAACTACCTTACTTGAAGTATTAATTGAAATATAAATCTTATTTCTAGTGTCGACTGCTTCACAGAACTTTTTGCCCGATTTTCGTTACAGCGAGAATCAGGAACATAATTTTTTCTCTGTCTTCGCAATGTATTTCCCAGCAGTTACTGGCGTCCAGGCTGGAGCTAACATTTGTGGTGATTTAAAGGTAAATTGTAATTAAATCTGAGAAATATTTACCAGAAGCCGTGACACTAAATCCTGTAAAAAAAGCAAATTTTATTACTTCATCAATTGTTAACAGTATCCAATAGGTAATCTAGGACATTAGCGTATTTATTTGGTTTTGCTTCTGAATATTATAGAACCCGGCATCAGCTATTCCCAAAGGAACATTATTAGCATTAGCGATATCTATGACAAGTTACTTGATAATGGCCTTCTTGTGTGGAGTCGGTGCGTTGAGGGATGCCAGCGGCAGTCTTACTGATATCACGTCTGGTACAATCGACGCTTGCAAACCAAACTGTCATTATGGATTACATAATAATTATGCGGTATGAGTTATAACTCTACTTTACGTGTGAACTGTTTTAAAGATTTCATGACTAATAAACCTCGTAAGCCATTAATAACCCTAGAATTCCCGACCAACATCAGTTTTCAGCTTACAAATCAAAGCTTTTTGTGTCAACACATACTTAGTTATGTAAAAATATTTTTTGTAGATAATGCAACTTATGGCACTATCCAGCGCGATTATTTATGCTGGTTGCTGGGCTGCAACTCTGTCAACAGCGCTGACCAACTTACTTTCAGTGCCCCGACTGATTCAGGCATTAGGCGTGGACCAAATTTACCCCGGCCTTATTTTCTTCTCTAAACCCTATGGAAAATACGGAGAACCCTATAGAGGCTATGTTCTCACGTTCTTAGTTTCACTTTTATTCCTTCTCATAGGTAAATATCTCATCACTGTCTTCAGATAAAAATGACGATTTAAAAACCCAGTAAAGTCAAGCAAAACAAAATTAAAATTTAATCCCGCTTATTTGAAACAATACTTTACAATTATCACTAACTGACAAACATTACATCTATGTATAAAAATCTTATTTATCTTCCGCAGCGGATTTGAACACGATAGCTCCACTAATTACTAATTTCTACCTTGCTTCATATGCACTCATAAATTTCTGCACATTTCATGCCGCCCTAGTTATGTCCATCAACTGGAGACCTTCGTTCCAGGTAATAATACTTCATTCTGTCTCAATTGTAAAATATAGATTATAAATACAGCCTTGACTGTGACTGCAATTATTTATAACAAACACAACTCACGTCATACATTTAATAAATTGTGAATAACGATACATTGTATTTGTTATGTAAATGTCTAAACGGTCCAAATCTTTGTTGTAGTACGTTATAATTAGATACATATACTATATAAATAAAAATAAAATATTATTATATCTTATTTTATCATTACTAAATAGCATAATCACTAATAAATGTTTGTTTGACAATTATGGATGGAAATCTGTACATCGTTAATTCCATTTTTTTTCAGTTCTATAATCGCTGGTTATCATTAATTGGGTTTCTTATGTGCGTCGTAATTATGATGATTATTAGCTGGATGATGGCTTTAGTGACAACATCGATTTTCTTCACATTGTACCTCGTAGTGCACTACAGAAAGCCAGGTCTCTTTTTAGCAATAAATATTATATATATAATAAATTTCCAATCTATACTTATTATTTCTATTTGTTATAATATACCTATGACTCAGTGACTGCATAATTTTTGAGATGAAAAAAAGCAGAAGTTAAATAGTTCTTTGAATTTCAATAGTTATAAAAAAATTACTAGCTGACGCAGCAAACGTCGTTTTGCCACATAAATATCTAAATTTGGGGAGTGAACATTTGGGGTTCTATGTATTTCTATAAGCTGTATCATAAAAAAATTAAAAAAACGCCCTTAATAATTAGGGTGGTGAAAAATATATAGTAGCCGATTCTTAAACCTATTGAATATGCATAAAAAAAATCATAAGAGTCGGTGGAGCCGTTTTGAAGGAGTATGGGAATGAACATTGTGACACGAGAATTTTATATATTGGATAGCTTGTCCGACCTAGACTTCTCCTGTAGAACATTTTTAATTTTTGTAAACCGTCTATTTGCCGTCTCTGAGTTTTGTGTGTACCGGGACAGATAACCGAAAAAAGGTCCGGCCCCTTTAAAAATTCTATATGCTTATTCAGACATGCATTTCAAAAAGTGTTAATAATTAATTTTTAATGTTAAAACGAAGATGTGAATTGGGGCAGTAGTACCGATGCTCAAAGATACAAGGAGACAGTGTCTTCGATATTGGAAATGTCGTACCACATGGATAATGTGAAATCTTATAACCCTCAACTGCTAGTGCTGGCTGGTGGACCCTATATCCGACCAGCCCTTCTTGATCTGGGACATCTCATAACCAAAAGTGGGTCATTTATGATAGTTGCCAATATAATTGAGGTTTGTTTTTGACTAAATTATTTACAACTGTGAGTGACATTTAACAATCACAACAGACAATATAAAATATAAAAGCTTTAATATAACTTAATATATACTTAATAAAATTAAAACGTATTTAACATATGCTATTGTCAGATACAAGATCTATCACATAATCTGTAATTTATACAAGGTTTTTTAAATAGTTTTGTTGTGACATTTAGCACTCCTTTTCGTCAAATCAGGTCAATTGTTTAATATGATTTTAAATGATTAAGAGTACGTTTTGATTAAGAACGTAAAGATTTAATGATTGTACAGGCACTTATGCCATACTCGGATAGACTAATGCAGCAACAGTTGGGTGAAGAATGGATACATTCTCGAAAGCATCGAGGCTTTTTTGTTGTCATTGATGGATGTTCTCTCGAAGACGGATTAAGAAATTTAATACAGACTGCAGGGCTGGGGCGCTTATCACCTAATATTATGCTAATTGGTTATAAAAATACATGGTCAAAGGCACCTCTTAATAAAGTTAAAACATATATGAGAATGATTCAGTAAGTATCTACATTTATATACATTTATTATTACGTATTAATAACATACAATTATTGTTTTTAGACAGAATTGTAACAGATAACTGGTAAGGTATCAGTTTCTTGTTTACGAAGTATAGAATTAACCTAAATTGACCTAATTGTACGTTTTGCATATAAACATTGCTTATAGTTTGATAGGCAAATTATAGTATTTAATTTCACGTAAATGGTTTTATTTACAAAACTGCAACAATACCAACCTTATATTTTCCTTGAGACTAATTGTTATCTTTAATTTTTATGGCAATTTCTATAGACGAGCAATACTACATACGTAGCTACATGACGTTCTCGACTTATTTATTTTGAACTTGGGGCATTTGGAAATTAATACATTGTAGCCAAAACGCGCGTCACTGCATTGCACAGTATTTTTACTTGTGAACGATGATACGTGTATCAGGTATCCGGTGCCTTAGACCAACAAACCCTTCTATATTATTTCAGAATAGCGTTTGAAAACCAATTAGGAGTTGCCATATTAAGGGTGCCACATACACTTCGTCTAAAATTTCAAACACAAATAATGAACACTGTTAGTCGAACTAGCCAAGAACTGCAGGTTCATGAAGAAGTTCTCGCAATCATGAACGCAAACTCTGATATAGAACTTGGTAGTAAAACGGAGGAAATGGAAAATGACGGTATAGTAATATTTTCCATTAGCTATTTTTTATATATTTATACAAATTTAGTTATCTTCTAATAATTTGTGATTTTAGAAGAACAGTTTTTATCGTCTTCTATAGGAGAACGTATGTCTATGATAAACCGATTTGAGAAAAAAAAGAAAATATTTGCTTCCACACAATCCTTTCCGAAATCGGGTATATACCGATCATTAGAATTGGAAGAGGTAAGTATTGCGCCGTTTAACTCTGGTCAATAACTTGTTATTTCTTCTTTAACATCTCTTTTATTTTATGCAGAGTTATACCTTGGATAGCTGGTGGTTATACGACGATGGTGGACTTAATGTTCTTCTGTCCTATATAATAGCAATACGAGGATTTCGTGAAAAAATGCCATTTAGAATATTCGCTCTTGCTAGAACCTGTCATAGTTTAGAGGAAGCCGAAGTGCGGTAAAGTTCGATACACAATTTAAAACGACAATGTTTATCTACCCTTGTTCCCAGATCTTAAAAATGTATTTTCTGTATAAGTTCTTATTAAAGTTATTGACGGTGTATTTATTGCAGTATGGAAGCGCTTTTACAACGATTTCGTGTAGATTATAACTCCCTGACTATGGTCGAAGGATTAGACGATGCACCTGAACAATCTACCAAAGATATGTTTGAGTCAATCATACAGCCGTTTAAAACAGATACTAGTAGCGGTACGTTACGGCCGATATCTTCCCACTATTCCAATTGAGCCTATAAGTACGCTTTAATGTATTCTTAGGTTAATTTATATTACAGATGTGTTAATAACTGATGCAGAACTAGAACGCCTGCAGCATAAAACTAACAGGCATCTCCGTCTACGAGAACTGCTCCTTCAAAATTCTTTAAATTCGTCTTTAATCGTTATGTCTCTGCCTTTACCACGACAAGTACGTTTATTTTATCTTCATTCGCATTAACATAATAGATATATTTCTAAAGTGAGTTAATTAAGCTTATAAACCTATCGATATATCCAATTTCATACAAATCCACTCATCCGTTTTTGCGTGATTGGGAAATAAACAAACAAATATGATCGATCAACTTCTTTCTAAAAGAAGAAGAATCTTATTAATCTGTATTCTAAGAATGTTATTTCTAAAAAAAAGGTACTTCTTTTTCGAGTTTCTCCGTTACAATTTATTACAAATGGATGTTATCTAGGTGGTCGGAATATTCTTCTATAATAATTATTATGAGTCGTTTCTTAATTTTTCAGAATTCTGTCTCAGCTGCTCTCTACATGACGTGGTTAGAAGTCCTAAGTAGAGACTTACCCCCAGTTTTATTCGTTAGAGGAAATGATATATCAGTTCTAGGCGTATAACTGTACCAAGAAATTACCTATATACTCGTATATCCATATATGATTTGTTATTTAATTATATTCTATTGCTTGTAACATTATTATTTAAAGGTCTGTGTCATTGTATCCTTATCACCTTTATAGTACCAAGGGTCATTCCAGTTTTATAGAGGACAAAAATCGATCTACGTAATTCTCTCTATAGATAATTACCACTGCCACAGAGTTTTTTGCGTTGGTGTGCAACACTCACTCGCGTAAAAATAAGTAGCCTTAACCATCTCCAACATGAATTTTTATACAAAACTTCATATAGAACTCTCTTCGCAATATTAATTTGAATTGTAATTAATTATTAACAAAAACACACCAGACTTATATTACAAGTATTTTATTTTCACACATATTTCACAAGGGCATTTAATTTAGATCTTAAATGAAATCGATAAAATATTTACACATACCAGAAACAACAGATATTATCGGATTAACAAATTTCCTTAATATTAAAACAATAATTATCATAATACACAGACTCTCAGATAATGAATTGTTCTATAATTTGTATTATATCGTAACAGTCTAAATATTCCGAGTATTCACACAAAATCTTACTAATAATAGATCTATGTTTATAAAACAGTGAACTATGTTTGATCTTGCATTGAAGTAATCAAATTCAAATATTATAATTACTTTTATAAAGATTACTTTACAAAAAAAGTAATACGATTCTCACTGATTCTCATTTGGGCACTTTAAGGCGCGACGTAGTATAGCAACACTAGAATACTGGCAAATTATTTAAAAAATGTGCAGAGAAAGTGTGTTGAACACGTTTAAATATGGATGACATAAACATGAAAATCTAAATTTTCATTAATCGCAGTAACAAATTAGCGACATCCCGTGCGAGACAATGCTATATAGTATTTTGTTCATCCCCCATTTACACGTGTTCATAAGCTTTTTTCAGCGTAATGCTAACTAAATGACAAATTTCAAAAAAATATGTAATATCGATGCGCATTTTATTAGTTAATTTTACAATAGATTAAAAATTTAATATAAAATTAATATTAACCCGTCGTCACGGCCTAAACGCAGTCGAATCGTCGTGATAATAATAATTACAGCAATTGTAAGAGTAACCAATAAATACGTGCTTCAATTTAGTAAAACAGTAATTTATTTGATTATGTAACACTTGCGTAAATGTATGACAATATTATTATGGCTCCACAAAATAAAACATAAGAAAATACACTTGTATTGAGTAGATATGTAAGTTGCACGACAGGACGGCGATCAAAAATATATGTCTGTTTTGTGGCCAATAGATATGTCGCTTATATTCCACTTGAAAAATAATTTACTCTTTCCGTTATATTATATTTATTTCAATATTACATCTCACTTTAATATCGATAGCTTTAATTACATTTCGGAAATTTATTAATACATTACAAATAAGATGTCTACTCATATAAAGCAATAAATATCTATAGTTTTCAGCAAATTAATAATACTCAGTCTATATACGATTATAATAAGTGCGTTGGGACATTTCGATAAGAAATGGGTATATTAGTAATTACAATAAGACGAAATTAAATGATGAAAAATACCAGCACCTCTTACGATTACTAATCAAAGTCTATAATTACAATATGTATAAATAGCCAAGATAAAATACATAATACCGACGATACTCTCACACAGCCATACTTTCTTATACCAATAAATAAGAGACATCTAATTGAATCAATACAATATGTTGTTTTGGTTTTTGTGTAATAAATATGAAGTGTACAATCATTCTATTCAGTTCTTATCATACTAGAGGAACGTTTTTATATGTACATATGATTAAGTAATTACAAGTATGCACTCGAGTGAATAATAATAAACAGAATAGACATCATACTGCCAGTTTTGCATCAAAAAGAAGGTGTCCTATATGCATACATTTTACAATTTTGTAAACATTAAAAAATATGTATGCATCTAATCTTATTCTTAAAGCAATATGGCAGGATATGAAAGCTCAACTCTATTCGTAGTCACACGAGTCATACATACTATTATACGTTTAAGTATGAATTGGACAAGTAGTGGCTCTATAAGGGACAGCATCTTAGTGTAGAGTACAAAACGCACCTCGAGTTTAATAATATCATACATACAATAAATTATAGTCGCCATGGTAGCGTTGGTTGGGAAAAACGGCAGCTGCGAAAACAGCTAGCCAATTAATAAATTCAGGGCACATTTATTATGGTAAGAATTAATACTTGTAGTGGTCGCATTATCGTTTTATCTTACTTTTCCTTTTGATAAATGCCACATCTCACCACATACAACAAAGTATGACACCCAACAGGTGGCCGGTATAAGACAAAGCGCAAATATAAACGTACTGAAATACGAAAATTTACATGTCCCATTTTGTGTATGAGTACCAATGTCACTGTCAATGATCTTTGGTCTATTTGTATGCCATTTGAAAGAAACTAGGTTTAGCACAATCAAATTTACATCACACAAAAAGTTATGTAACTTATCAATTAACATCTAAGGCTTGAAACATTAGACCATGGTAATATCTTTGCACGTCGATCAAAATATGTCACTTAAGGTAGCTCAAAAGATTACACACAATAATATATTAATTATAGACAATAATATTTATATCTTCGTCCGATAATTTATTAACAATTATATTTTTTTTAAATACATCAACAATATTTAGTATACTGCAATTCTTTTCATTCCTAAAACCCAAGTTGACACTATTGGCAAAATTTCCAATCAACAAGAAATTTTACCAATGCGAACGTCCCAATAATAATCTAAACTCATTCTTTATCAGTCATAAGTATTCACGCTTTATCAATGTTCCAATCTGCCTTGTACATGTACTTTATATGTAGGTTATAGCTAAACAGGTAGTTAATAAATCTATTTATAATATTTTTCAACTTATGCATATACAAAATTACAAACTGAAAACCAATCTGCTATAGAAATTGCTTACAGTTTGAGCACTATTGAAAAGAGCACGTTAGATTTTATACGTAACAATACCTTCTCAATATCTTCTTGACAATTTTAAAGTTGGATGAATTAAAAGAAACAAATTTTTGTGCCCCATTAAGCCATAGCAATACATATAGTTACCATGCCTCAACGAGTTGTATAATGCGACTGGGAGGTGTGTGACGTCATAGCAGGATGCAGGTGGGGCCCGAGACAGTCTTCATTCCGACTCCTCCTCGTTGTCGTCATCGAAGCCAGATAGATCTGCTGATTCTAGATATCCCTGCATTACCTAAAAGTAATCGAACAAAATGTATAATATACATGATATTAGATTAAACGCGCGATTTATTATACGACTCAGTAATTATTTACAACATTCATTATGAAACTACAAAACTAAATTAATGTTTCCACCTTTACAATTTACACTATTATGTGACACTAGTGCCAAAAATCATATACAAAATTTATCTAATGTTCTGAAATTCTCAGTTAATTTGTTACTAATTGTAGCTTTATAGTAGGCTTACACAGATACAGTAGCAAAAGGCATTATGCAACTATTTAAATAGATTTTTATCACTGAAAATGCATTTAGATGAACCAAATTATCAGAAGTTAAGCAGTGAAACGGAACTATATCAATTTAATTTTTGGTACGGAGAAATGAGTCACAATTTTAAATGATCATAATGGGTGTATGATAGAAGTTTAAAGTTAGGCATCGTTGTTAAGGCAAGATAAAGGTAATGATACGTACCGCGTACTCAAGGAGCGCCAAGTGGCAAAATACGTATTGATCAGGCATTTGTATGGAGTGCGCGCGTTGCGCTCGAATACGTTCAACCGTACCGCGCACGTCAGCCACGCCCTCTGCTGCCAGTCGCGACGTGCACATATCCAGAGTCAAAAAAGTACCTGCAATGAAATTACATACATTTAAAATACGGTATTTGTTTCAACCAAATAAAACAGTCTTTATGACAGTATATATTAAGAAGTACAAGATTTGTTTGTAATATCAACAACATTTTTTCTTACAACACATATGGAAGTATATACAGTATTTATAGCAGAAACACATTTTATAAAAGTTTTGACTATATGTTCGTCCCAGCTGGACCGATTTTAACGGTACATTTACTAGCAGATAGCTGATATGGCCTTAACATAGGCTAAATTCGTGATCGTCTCAATTTTTAAAATCGTAATCTGTTATCTATAAGATAACATTCACGCACTGGAAAATCGTAAGACATAATTACGTATACTTTAAATGAACATGGGCGAAATTGGCGAGTTTCACTAGTCGATCATGACTTTAAAAAAAAAATAAAGCGTGACGGTCACGGAAATTCATTCACTGAAACCACAGATCATAACCATATATTAAAGGATAATTAGTGGACGCACCTGTTCGTCCGATTCCCGCAGAACAGTGTACGACTATCGGTGGCCCTCTACTGTGTCCTGCCCAGGCATCTCCCAATCTGGAAATAAAAATAATCATAGTCTCTATGAATCTAAATAGTGCACGAGTTTTTAACAATTTAACTACGAATATTCTTATACGAATTTTTAATTTCAGGAATATTCAATTTATATTACATAGTTAAATCAGTTATCAGTGGGCATTTACATAGAGTTAAGTTTATAGAGTTATAAGAATATTACTAACTCTGCTCTGGCACGGTGCTGCGCTCGTCGTACGAGTGTTAGAAAACGTAGAACGGGCTGCGCTCTTCCACCACCCGGAACGCCGTAGTCCGGCCAACGCGTATACTGACCATGCCATATATTTCGAGATTCTTCCGTCTGAAAAATATAATATTAAATCAATGTATTTCAGAGCCGACGTTGCATTTACTACATAATTTATAAACAATAATCCATAACATCAGCTATCTGTCAATAAAAATCCCGCCGAAATTGGTCTAGGCGTTTCTTAGATTAGCCGGAACAAACAGATAAGACAGACAAAATCTATTAAACTGTGTTCCTCTTCTTATACACAATATATTAGAAACGACATTACATTTAAAAAAAAAATGGTTGGAGTAGTTGTTAAGGTAGCACGTTGTAAATGTTCAATATACAAAAATAAAAAGGTTGTGTTTTTAACTTTATTAAGTTTTAGTATATATAGCGTAGATATATAAATAATTATATATATGAATTAAAATTGTTCATAATATATTCTTCCCTTCTTTTTTTAAGTTTTTTTCATAGTAGTGTTGTGTTTACTTATAAGTTAGGTGTGTACATATATTATATTATATTATAATTATAATTTAGTAGCAAGTGAATTGTTTGTATCTAAATGGTAACTCTTTATTATATATAAATAAAACAAACAAACCCGTAAATCGGTGAGTAGCAAGTGCGAAATGGTATAATCATCTTCTTGCTCGATATCCTCGGTGGTAACAGCGAAACCAGCGTGTACGACGCGCGCACCAAGCGTAGCCGGCCAGTATTGTCCACACTTGACACGTCCACGCTCCACCGCGCGCGTTGTCATCACAATAACGAGACTTCCCTGCTCCCATACCATGCGCCAGAAATCCCCAAACGTTTTTGGCAGGGGACCTGAAATTTAGTTTTCATTTCATAATAGCAATTTAAAACAAAAGGATACTAATTACGAGTACACAAATATATACGATAAACAAAAGAGAATTGTGAAAGTACTAATAATTAAGACTTGTTCAGTATTATGGAACGGTTCCTATACGAGCATTCATCCATATACAAGAATTAGAAACCTCTATGGTAGACAGCATAAATGCAATATGTCTAAGAAAGGCCCATGAAATCTCTAGTAACCCATCTTAATAGTCGTGGTTAAATACTTTGATTAAAATAGATTAAAGCAATTTTAGCTTTAATTAAACCAATTGCGGTGGTATATAACAGTATTGTTTAATAACGAAGCATGTAACATCAGCCCACGTTATTTGCCCATTCCAATTATGTAAATCGTTCCTCGAAATAGGGGTCGTGTAAATTTCCCAACCACGCGTGGCAACTTGCCAAACTAACAATAGGCAAACAATCATCGTTTCCGTGGAAATTTGTAAACTAGTCATTTCCTTGAATTCGTCAATTATAGGAATGGGGAAATTCACTTATGACGTCAGGAGTTTCGATGAACTCTTCATTATGTGAAGATACTAGGTGACCCAGTAAACACGTTTTTGCCACATAAATAGATAGGGGCGAAAATTTGGTGTTGTAAGTATTTTTTAATGCTGTATCATAGAAAACAAAAACAAAACATGTTATCTAAAAAAATTAGGGGTGGACTACCCTTATCACTCAGGGGTATGAAAAATAGATAGTAGTCTATACCTGCTGAATGGTGGCAAACCGTTTCAGAGGTGTATGGTAACTAACATTGTAACACTATAATTTTATGTCCTTAAAGGCATTGAAATAGCCTTAGTGATAACATATTAATCACTTCATAGTCACAAAGACACACATCAATCTTTTAGAGAATGAATAATTAATATAGGTCAAAAACTTACCTTGTGTGCATATAAAGGCATTCTTCTGCTTGTATCCATCAACATAGTTGGCATTGATGTAATCTGTTGTAGGATCATCGGGATCTGTCTGGGACAAAACCACACGTGAATGATCATAGCACAACACGTCTGTATACCGGTTCTTCACTAGATTACTCGGCAATCTGTAAAAGAAATCTTTAGATACAAAACTGAATGAAAAATAATATCACATGTTTTGACGGTAATATATCTTTTTCACAAGTGCAGGAACAAAACTGGTATACAGTATCCACCAAAATAAAATACCGAACGGAACACAAACACAAAGTGTATAAATCCATTGGATCACAGCAAATACTAGCTTCGAAGAAATAGAGGGAAATAGCAGCATTGCTTTCGAAATTCACTAAATTAACATTTGGCTGAAAAGCAGTACAGTCAGGACAAGGATAAAAACATTCATTTAATCAGTTATGTTTTTGAATAAATAAATTGAAGGGATGCAGATTCGAGGTGTGCCATGTTACTATTACATTTTATAATTTGTATAAGTATGCTATTTATACGTTTGGAAAATTTCGAGTATACAATAGATAAGAGGAATGTGTAAATTATATTTAAATAAGATCGGGATAACTTATACACATATCGCCGTACGACACGCAGGTCGGAATAACGTATAACAGTTTGGAAAGACTGAAGTACTGTAATGCGCATTTTGCATGAATTTTTTAAACCTCAAAGTATAGAATAAGTCAATATGATGTGATGTTGCTGAGGTATCGCCTTACATCAAGGGCTCCTAATGATCCAGATATATTAACATACTTTCAACTTGTATCAAGTACTCACTTGGCGTGGTGGAAAGTGCCATGCGGTGGGCGCGCTCGTATGTCCTCGTATTCAGCAATAAGCCCACGTCGACCAAGCTGCCTGACGCGAGCAAGCAATGCTGCTGGCGTCTCCCCCGCTCCACCACCCCCGCACTCCTCATCCGAAAGACCGGGTGAGGCTTCACCCGATGACCACGTTCCGCGTGCTAAAAGCAAGAACATATAATTTTATTAACAACATAAATTAAAAAATTGCATTAATTTTGAAAATATTCTGGCATAGTGACTGCTGTAAGTACATAAATGTTCAAAT
>JAOSYY010000009.1:9138666-9161624 GCA_025727935.1 Hebomoia glaucippe | reverse complement strand
AACATAAATTAAAAAATTGCATTAATTTTGAAAATATTCTGGCATAGTGACTGCTGTAAGTACATAAATGTTCAAATTTTTTAAAAATAAAGAAATGACGTTTAATGTTTTGTGAAGATTATTAGTTATGCAGACTTGTTAAAAAATCTAAAGTATTTTTTGTTCATAAAATTACAAACAAATAAGTTATGTAATAAAATTATTTTTTACGACATTAACTTAAATATACTATTTTATTATTTCACGATCTATCTTTTGTTAAATTCCAATGACCTAAGTTTCAAGCTTAAACTGAAAATCTTATACCAATGTGAAGAAACACTAATTTTCAAATGCAATTTAGTCATAATGTTACGACTATGTTTATCGCCCTAAGGAGGCGATATATTATTGTAAATAGTCAAATACATACTTGAATAGTAACATATTTCCAACAGCAATATAAATCCGATAAGCGTCATAGTCTACTATACATAGAGATTATAAGCCAGTCTTTTCAATTTTCGTTGCTTATTTACGACAATGTTATACTACATAAACACCATTTTATAAAAACAAATAATAGTTATTGGCATATTTGTGATTTACGATAAGGTACAATAAAAATATTTTTATTTATTTTTAGTTATCTAAAAGAAAACTATCTAGCACGATAGATTGAACAAAATGGCACTGTATATCTAACTAAATTTATCTTATCTAATAATTCATTATTAGAGCTTTATCAGTTCATTATATACGTGAATGTTTGTAAGTTTATCGATGCGTTCCCAGACCACTGATGAGATTATAGTACAAACTTTTGAAGATGTTACAGATAGTTAATTTTTTATTATTAAAATAAAACCTAAAATAATTAGACTATTATATATTTATGTAATATTTTATTTACCTTTTTATTAATTTATTTACCTTTTTATCAACTTTATCCTACTCTAATCTGCTATATTTAAATCAATTAGGGAGAGACGCCTACACATCGTACTCAAGAATTACATTTGAAAATATTTTTGTGATAAATAATTAACTTGCGAGAGACTCTGTAATGAAAAAAACATCTTGTATTTAATAAACCTGTTACAAATTCGCAAAGAGCGTTCAGATTTTAGTTAATCAACCAACACAAAAAAAACCATTTTATTATGATTTACGTTGTGAAGAGTGATCACAGGATATATTTTAATCTACAAGATTATATGTATTATTATCTTAATAAAATGATCTCGAAGAATCGTTAAAATATATAAAATTACTTTTATTTGGTGAGGTGCTGTAAGAGATTTGTAAACGTGTAACAATTACCAAAACTATTATAATGTTTTCCACATTTCCACCACTTACAATTACCCATTCATTCGTATTGAAACTAATTATTACATACCAGTTAATTTGGAATTATCGATATTCATTATAAAACAAGTACTATATAACCAAAATAAAATATTTTGTACATAAACTGTATAAAAATGACAACTGACATTTGACATTGTCTAACATTTAAAAAAAAAACTACAAAATAGGTTCTAGTTCACTCGTAAACAAAATCTGTTTGTGTATATTCTGTGGTGTTTTTTTTTTAAATCATGCAATACTCACTTATTAAATCTAAGTCATCTTCATCTCCAGAATTAATATGGCTTCCCTTTATGTCCCCGTTATATCCGTGTGTATGCCTGTAAAATAAAATGTACTTACACAATATAATAAATGTTGGGGAGTTTAGTAACAATAGTTGTCAAAATCAAGCTCATACCAAAAATCTTAGCTAAGCGAAAGCCTTATGCCATAGACCATTATTTCTTTAGCTGTCTTTAAGTCACACGCCGTAAAGCAAGCGTCAAATTAAAAAGAGATAGGAAAATAAATACTATATATACAATAAATTTAAACATTTTTATACACTTATTGCTATATTTATTTACAAAGACAGCTCAAAATTGTATTATAATTTACCATAAATTATACAAATAAAATATATAACATCATAAGTTCACTCGCGTTGAATCGTTAAAATTATTAAAAAAGTCATTGGTTACGTGCCACTATCGAATTAAAACAGCGATGTATCGTTAATATCGTTAATTACGTGTGCAACGTCAATGTGTATTGGATCATGTACTAGATTTTAAATTCACGAATACTACTTTTTTAAATGCAATAAGTACATATTGTGTTATAGTTTTTGTGTTAACATGGATTAGTCTTAGGTCACATTATCAGCTATGCTATGTAAAACTATAAATGACCTGAGCGGCGTCGGATCGCACGTGTAGGGCATGTCGCCGCTGATGTGCATTATGTCGCCGGCGTCACTATGGCGCGACACGCGATCGCTCGTCATGTCCCGGCCCGCCTCCGCCTCTATCATACCTGTCCATGCAAACAAATAACCTATTAAAACCGCTATTACGTAAAACTAATATGTCACCACCAGGATAATACACATCATGACAGATTTTGAAAAATTGTCCTATAGTGCTGGGAAGTATCTACATACATTATATACAGAAAAGTGTAGTAGGAAAAACAACATTTTAACCTTAGAATTTGAATCGAAACACTTGTCTGTGTCATGGTATTTCTTCTGAGGTCACATTATTGTAATTAATACGTAAATCCTATAGTTATTTTGTAAAGGCATTTTAATATTATATATAGCATTCCGTTACCCCACTTTAATTAAAAGATATTAATTTGAAAAATTAGGTTGCGTTAAACGTTTAACGCTACCCTGAAGGGGTCTATGAAAGCACTGTTACGTTAAACATTCAACGCTCCTGGAAAGGGGGAATACAAACAGTCAATTTCTACCCCTTCCTATTTTAATTTCCACATTACAAAGGTTCACTTCTACCGCGCAGAGGGACTTCGATAGTCCGACACGCACAATTTTTATTTGCTATCATCATCCCAATTACAAATGTTCAAAATGCTTTTTAGAACGGTATGGACAATTCTCGAAAACCTGAAATGAACTTAATGCTTAACCTAAATAGAAGCGGGAGCTATTTTCGGTGGTAAATAGGCTTCGGAAAATTCCCGGCTCATCCAGCTTCAAACAACCCTGCGGTTGCAATGAACCTATGTAGCGCATATTTATTCGATATACAATTTGTTTTAAGTAGCGAAAGTTACTTTATAAAATTGTCTTAGTCGTGTTCGTTATCACTCAGTCTCCGAATCAATGTAACGTAGGAATTATAAGCTATGCAAACCTATGCAAGAATATTGATAATTTTCCTGGAACTGGCTTACTGGATTCTTTGTTTCTTTCTAATTTGCTTTGGTGTTTTATTAGCCTTATGTATCTCATTCCTTAAATTTATAATTCAATATTTCAAATACATATAATATTTCTCAAACGAATGGAAATTCAGCTAGAACCCATTTGAATTAATGAATGGAATTGTTAATTTTACCATTTTGCGGTTTGACCGGCGGAATGTGATTACTGATCACATAGTCGTCGATAGTGCCGTCCAATTTTGAGTTTTGAAGATTATTCGTATAACAATTTCTGCAGTGTTCTAACCTGAAATTAAAATAAATATTTTAAACAATTACAGATGATTAGATGCAAACCAATATTGTAACTTTAATGGTAATGGCGTACTATGTGTGAAGTTATAAAAAAGAAAAGCCTATATATGTAATGTGTCTAGTCAGCGACTCTATGCCACGGTAAACCCTAAACGAATTGGCCGATTATGATGCACATTTTGTTTGAAAGCACATAAACTTGATGGTTCATAGCTTTTTTGGGTCGGGGATTAATATAAAATTAAATATTTTATTATTTCTTACAATTATGCGAAAGATTAAAGTTTTGAATTGTCAATGCCTCATTTCTTATGATTCTCCTTTAACTAAGGATCGAACACCAATAAACGTTGTTCTCCAGACTCATTCATTTCGCAAATAATTCACTACTATGTTACAAGATCTAAATACGAACATTTTAATGAAAGGAAATAGGATATAAAAGGACGTTCCGAGCAATATGAGCTTAAACTCGCGAAAGGGAAACTGAAAAGTAAATAAATGAAATTTAAATAAGCATTTACAGTGAAAACGGAATAATACGTAGTAATGTTCACAATGTGTAAGTACAGACGCTTACTCGGAATAGGTTCCTCATTTGACAAGTAAAACAAGAACATGCCTCGATTATTCACTAAAGGCAGACATTTATCACAAATTGTTGAACATGAATATTTTATAAACGAATTGTTGAAATTCTTAATGAACTCTTGTACAAAATAGCGTGTTTCACATTTATTCACTGACAATTGTGTTAATGTATGCCTTTGGTTGTATTGTACGATATAAAAATTAGACTTTATTATCTTATAAATTGGGTTTATGAAATATTTAGATTAGATAAATTATTTCTGTCTTACAGTCATTTATACTTTGGCCGATTGCGGAACCACAAAATTAACCGTAAAACAATTAGCTAAAAATTTGTTTCAATGTTCAATGTTTTTTATTACATATTAACATGAATTGTAGTTATGGAATGTATTTACGATCTAAATGTTTTCAGAATATAACTTTTTTCTTTCCCGGTATAGTATTGTAAAATATTTTTCATTTATATATAATAACATTTGAATGATGATTACCAACCAAGCTGCGTGGTCCGGCTCAAGCTGTCCGCCAAGCTGTTTGGGCAAGCTAGCTCTGGGCACGTGTACCCCTAGCTGAGGCGCGCTTACTGTGTGCACGCGCTCTCGTAGTTTCTCCCTTACGAAAAGACGAAGTATACGGAAGGGAGCTTTAAACCATAAAGGTGCTGTTACTATTAACACTTTCTTTAATTTCGCCGGATATCCACCCTGAAACAAAGGAAAACCACGAACTGTTCATATATATCTATGATATACTAACGTTAATTTTAATTTTACATTTTTTTCAGATTTATATAAAAAAGTTCCAAATAGGTTCGTTTAATACGTTCGGAATTTATTCAAAAAGCTCTACTTTAAGTAACGTTAGAAACTAGAATATAGTCGAGAATTTCTCTCGAGTTTACAACTTAAAAGTTAAAGGCTATGCGTCGTAAGATATTTTTAGGTCAGGAAAAAAGACTGAATGCGCACAAAAATGGCAATAGCTTTAAGCCTCTATCGTGCCAAGCTATTGTCTTTCGAAAAATAGGGCAATTAGTAATACCGGCCTATACTATCACTACTAGAGTAGCGACTCTCTCCTGCTCATATTAAAAATAAGATAATTGCTAAAAATATTTGTAATTCTTTTGAGCTAAAATAAGTTCTAATAAACCTTCAATTTATGAAAGGAACAGTGTTAAAGAATATAGCAAAGTTGCATATCTTAATTCTCAAACGACAAAACAAGAATTGGTAACAATTGATAAAAATGTTCTACGTTCTAAAAATGGCTTTCAGGTTCTTGACGAGATCAAACATATCTGATAATCTGATTCTACGATGTATCAAATTATTCTAAAATTTAGGTTGATTTTATTCGTTACCGCTACAATTTTACAACGCCGTCAACAGTTACTGGTGTCGAAATTATATCAATTTTGCGAGTTCAGTAATTTCTTTCTTTTTTCAATATGAATCAATTTAAATTTATCTGACCTTACACATTGTTTATAAAACAATATGCTTTTTATACTTTTATGCTTTTATCGACTACTACTCGTGATGATACATTAAAGACTTAAACATATCTTAATAAATTATAACGCTGTAATGCTGTAATTATAAAAGCATCCTTATTAGGTCAGTATTCTAACAAAGAAATCGTATCAAAATCGGCCCATTCGTTTAGTAAGTACTTCACTGAAAGTCAAATTAAACTTATAACATCTTTCATTTTAATAAATCTACAGAAACTGCTTACATTCTAGCACGTACTAAATTTTAAATTTAAATAGATCCAACAGTAAACCGAAACTAAAAATATAACATACTACACCTCATGAAGGACGTGTTAGCAAACACGTCCGCGTCAGGAGAATGAAAAAAAAAGCCACATTGTCATACTTTCCCATGCAATTGTGTGCTAATCAGTTAATAGAATCACATAGACGCTTCGTAAACAATATTATTTCTAATAAAGTGCTTACCCACTAAATTCACATTAACTGCAAAATGAGTAGTCATTAAAAATGTAGAACTATTATAATTAACGAGAATCTCCCTCTTATTCATTTCTTTTGGTTAATAGGCTCTACCAATTAGCTTCAATTAAAAATAAATTTGTTTTGAAACTTGTATAAGTCTAAAGAATTAAGCTTTACAACAGAAACAATATCCTTAATGACCTACATCTATTATATTTAATGTAACCTGTGTATATATTTAGGAGTTTACAAAAATCATTCGAATCTACAACAGAGTAATATGTAAAAGAACTGTCAAAGTTCATGAACCCGTTTTAGTATTTAGGTTATGAAAAACAAAAGATAAAATGTGTTTTCAAAATTTTTTAACTTACAAAGGTTAATTTAAAAGGAAAACTTAGGAAAAGTTTTCCTTCTAAATTTACCTTCTTACGACGATAACAAAGTCACCAATGATGCTAAGATTAGTCTTACCCTATATTTAAAAATATCGTTCTTTCTCTAATAATATAATCCTCTTTATGAAATTATGGCTCTAAAATACTGATTCATTATTGAGCGCTATTGAGTGATTGAGGCAAAAATAGCTTTCAAAGCTTCCCATAACGATTTTCATAAATAGGACCGATACAATGGAAGCAAATTGTAAGTCGTCAACATCTAATTTTGTGCCATGGTAACCCAAAATATAATATATATAACGACTTTAACAACATGATATATCCCCATTTTACATTTCATTGAATCAGTAGTTGGTTACTACATGGCAACGAAAGTTATCTAATAATGTATGTATTTGAAAATAAGGTCCATAAATGGAATATTCCCCAGAACTTTAGGGTGAAACCAGACGAGCTTACAATAAGAAAGCTAGGGGTGTAAGGTCATTGCCCTGTTACCTCTCAAAGTATATAACCTATAATCTCAGATACCAAATAATACTAAAGAATAACCAAATAACCTTGACAATATACCTACTACACTATTTTGTATGTACATATTTTAGTCATAAAATTAAATAATCAACTAATATGCATAGCTTTAAGCTGAATTTTGCAATTTTATGTAGCTCTTATTCAGGAACCTTTATAAACATTAGAGGGTCCAAAAACTAATAATATGTTTTTTAGTTAATAACGTCGAAGATTAAGAATATTAATATTATTAGTACTTAATTTAAAATATAATGATTTTTAAACCATACAACTTAGATAGCAACTTTCATGGTCAAAAGCCTAATTAATATTAAGTATACAGGCCCTTTGCTTGCCTTTTGTATATAGTGCATCGTCCTCCGTCTTCCGCAGTCTAGACTCCTAACTCCAGACAACCCCATGACGTCAAACCGACATCAATATTAATATCGCTATTCAATACTCAGACGTCGTTGAGACGACATTATATATGACCCCTAGTCGTGGATTTACATGTATGTAGATTATATATAATTTTGGAAACCTTGAAAGCAATACGACTACGGAGATCCTATCTATTCCAACATGCAAAGCGTTTGAAATCTCTTTGATGTTCTTGATAATTCGGCACTTTTCCCGTGCCATTAGTGCACACGAAGGTAACGCTTGCCAAATGTGCGCAAAACCAAAATGGGGACGACATGATGACAATAAAACTTTTGAATCAAATTCTATTCTTCGAATTAGGGCGAGTGTGAATTGGAGAGGGCAAGATAAACATGAAGGCTGAGCTTAGAGTTCAACTTGACTCAGCGACTTTGCTAACAATCAAATTCCGCATTGTAGTTCTAGCCTTGTCGCCTTATTGTTTATTCGCGACTTGCGAGTTGCAGACAAAAATGATTTCTATTAAAATAAGATATTAGCAAGGTCACCCTCGTAAAATATATCGAGTTTTAATTCATGGACACTATTTTACGTTAAGAAAGCAACTGATACACACCGGAAGTGTCTAAGTAACTGTGATTACTTCTATTACTTTTAAGGAAGTCCCCTACACTTTCTCCAACTTGACAACAGTTTCTGTCACATATAAAGTACGTCGTATTTTATTATATATTTGTTTGGCGACTATTCGCGGGAATGGAGGCGGAAATTAGCTTTTCTTCATACATACTTAACCCGAATAAAAATTTAGCATTAATTAAATCCACGATAATTTATTTTATTATGATTATTTATAAGTATATCTTTAATTGGCATTTGCATATAATATTAGCATCAACGTTATAATCTATTCTATCAATCCTACTTGAAGAAGTAGCCTCGTGAATAGAAATCTTTTAGGAAACACTTTGCTCTCTGTGCACGTTTAGAAGCTATTGAAGATCTGGATCAAAGGACACTATTTTCACCGAGTAAATGGAACGCATTCATGTTCTAAATGAGAAGCGCAGCACATAAACCGTGTCTAAATACAGTGAAGATGAATGTGTCCAATTAATATAACATGAAGTTTGAACTGTACAAACTCCACGCAACGCACATAAAACTTCTTTATCGGGTAAAATACTAAATTCTGGTTCGATGAGCACAAATCGATGAACAAGCTTATATTTAGATTAGACCTGTGTTGAAATTCTGCACTCTAATTTCATTTTATCACTAAGAATTTAAAAAAAGCTGACGTGTTAAAACCACCATATAAGAATAGAAAGTAATTAAAAATGAATGCTAAATTAAAATATAATTTATGCCCGTGTTCAGAGCTTTATATTTAAATAATGATTTAAAAATTAAAAACTGCTCTTTTGCAATTTAATTTGCATATAAATTATTGTTATTAAATTACTTTATTTCTTAACGCCGTAAACTATAACCATTTTATTCTTAAGCATCCATAATATGTACAAATCGACTTCTTTTATTTAAGATATAAATCATTATTGCACAATTTTGCCTCTACAATTCAATATAAAATATATTATTAACTATACATTAAAAAATGGGAAACATTATCATTATGGTGCGTATAACCCAGCGAAGCAGGCCTGCCCCGTTGCGTAATATGATATAATATTCTTATCAGTAAGCGAGGGACTCATAAGTTGGACAAAAAACAAGTGACATGAAACGACTTTATTATTTATAACCCCCCATAGGATATAAAATGCTTATTAAATAAAAAATGTTCTATATTAATAGTTATAAATGGTGACTACTTTACAGAACACTAGCTTCTACCCGCGGCTACATCAAGCGATAATAGAATAGAGTTTATATTTACATTTATTGGTAATAAATTCTAAGATTCTATAAATCGGTTTATAAAGTTTATCCAACCACGTCGCCTCGTACGTACAAGATAACGCAGGTAATATTAGCCAGGGAAAGCACAAGTTTCTGATCTAGTACTCAGTTTGCGCCATAGTATATGGCTATTCATGGTATATTTAATATGACGCCAGAGAGCTTGGTAATCCAGAATAAATTTTCTTCGACAGAATCTAAAATTCAAATCCAATGACGTCATAGAAAGATCTATTAATCGAATATTAAATTATATGTATAATCTCTAGGAATATTCCTATCTTCTTCGAATCGACATCATAATGATAAACATTATATATGTAAGTTCCTCGACTAATTTATTGTGTGGTGACTTTCCTAAATATGATTTCCGGTCTAAATATGAAAATATAAATCGATACATAAAGAATTTATTAGTAAGCGAAATTTCATAATCTAAATACACACCATTCTGAACGTAAAACCACTAACTCAACTCTTATTTGTTATATTAACTTATTTCCTCATTCAATAGAAAAATGCACGCTGCTCTCATTTTCCACAAAGCGAAAATAGTTGCTCTATTCTGCATTGTCTAGTTGATGTGTATCAAACTCAAATCAAAATCGGAATTCTCTTGACATGCATTTTTTTATATATGATCCGATTTTAATAAATTACATCCACTAGATTAAATTTCTCAAACTATTATAATGTAAATTGTAATTGAAAGTGAAATACTATTGTATATATTATATAACAAAATTTAAATGAGACTACATGAATAGGTCGTACGCACACTGATATCTATAATGGTACACGAACATGCACTTTCTTTATCGAAATAAAAAGTAGTTACAGCGACAGAGTTGGCTGTAGCCCAGGCGCCCCCGCCGACTCATTATGTAGGTCAGGCATGCGATCCTCATTTTGACATCGACAGCCGCAGTTCTGAGGGCATACAGCAAGTTTAACAGACTGTAACGTACTCAACACGGTTTACTAACATTCAAATAGTTTGTACAAGCGTACAATACTTCAAATGCAGTGAAAACAAAATGTTTCCTCGACATTTGTAAACTGCATTTGTTTTGTTAAGGTTTTATCGTAGCAATATTAAAGATTACATAATTCCCATCGAATTGCTTACATAGGTCAGCTTTTCGATTTAGATGGAAAGGAGCCAAAATGTGTATTAATAACAAATGTACACTTGGAACAAGTACACTCAAATAAAATGAATAGGGATAAATGTGCCGTATTATTTAGCTGTAATACAGCAAAAACATAATAATTAGGGAGCGAGAAATGACAACGGCGAACTTGCAGCTGCCATCAAAATATCCAGGTGTGGGAATTATTTCTCATCGCCCTTATATCAAGTACAATATCACCTTTTAACGAAATTGTAGTTGTTTGAATTAGAATATCTAACGCAAATAATATATATTCTACATTACGTATGGTACGAAAAATAGGATACAAGTTACACAATCTACGAATCAAAACAGTGAAGCCGTAAATAACAGCAACAAACATTATCTGCAAATATTTATCTATACCACCATTGCATAGAAATTGCGAAAAAATATAGTCACAGCTGCTTTCAGTTGCGAACGAATATTTATGAGTACAACCAAAGGGTCGTAGAATTTTATGGCACGTTAACTCATATAAATAGAGGCGAAAAAATATCCAGAGCACTTGATTCGTTACGAGGAACAATGAGACGTCATGACATCCAACTGTCGATATCATTATATCACAGAGACAGAATCGCGTACATCAGCACAACGACAAACTACTTTCATACAATGATAAATGGAACGAATATTACTATTGTATCAAACATTATACATTACAATGTGTGATGACATAATAATATTAATTAGCTATTAGCATAGTATCGTTATATGTGAGGACGCAGAGGCATAAATAATAGTGGCGTTCATTGCGACATAATCTACTCGATAGGTTTTGCTAGTGGATTTCCTCACATGAAAATATACAAGAAAACAATATAAATTATCCAATGATTAATAGCTCTATGAAAGAATGACAAAGTAAATAGCTATATTCCGTATACAATACTAAAAGTTAGTATAGTCTTGAAAAAATTAAATGGACTTATAGTGATTATTTCAAAGCGAGACGCTTAATACGCCCCTGTGATAAACACAATATAAAGGAGAGAAAATAGAAACATGACCACATATATGTCCAATAAAGCAAAACAATGATCTGAAATTCAACCGTAGGTATCATATTCAAAATAATTCATATATCATCTACCTTATGTACAAAATATTTTATCAATGAATATATGATAAGAGGACTGATTTGAATATTTATCGTTGCAGACATTTGAGTATACTATATTATGGTAATAGGAGCACGTATGGCGAACGAGCGGAAGTAGAGCGCTAGCGGAGGTGACGTCACGGCTTACACGACCTTCTCCTAGCGGATATTAATTCATGCCGACCCTATACGTGAAGACTCATCAGAAGATCTGTCCAAAGATCATATTTAAGTTGAACTTACACTATTACATATAAGTATAACCACTTACACCTTAAATCTAACTAATATTATAAATGTGCAGTGACTTTGTTAGTCAGCTGCTTTGTTTTTACACCGATGATTAAAAAAATTATTATTCCATATAACGATTGAATTGACTTTAATATTGCTAATGGACTTAGATTATATAAGTGTTATTTAATGTGAAAATATAACAATAATTTCCATTCGTGAAGATGGAAAGCTTTTATACGCGACACTAACACCCACACATCTTTCCTTGGAAATCGTTGAGCACAACAGCCGAAGGTGGACGTTACACGTGTGAAAACATCGATCGTATTTCGACTAATTGAAAGGTATAAGTGATATATGACTGAGCTAGCACTCAGAGTAGAAACAGGATATTAACAGTGAAATTGCACCAAATACTAATAAAATCGATTTCCGCTTTCGCATTTCATATTTATAGTTGATACAGCACACATGAACGGATGATCACTGATTCAAAACGTTTTATCAAAAATTTGTACTACATAATCATCATAATTATATCATATATGGTATAAGATCTCAAGTAGAGTTCAAGTACTTATCATAAAACCATAGGTATATTTAAAACATAGTTATTAACTATTATCAAAATACTGAAAATAGGTCATACAGCTATTATTGTAATTATCTATAAACCGTATCTAGAAGTGAGCTACTAATATCTTTGACTTTGTACTCATAAGAATAGATATAAATATATTCTAATAATACTTGAACTAAATTTTGCTATGTACCTATTTGATAATACACGATGTATAGTTGTCTCTCGAAAGATAGGTTTAGAAAGTTTTTATAAAATACAGGGCCAGATCGTGACATCCCTCTTGACAGGAGCCCTTTAGTTCATAAGTGGTCACGTTGACTTCTCGCAATACGAGCATTTGCTAATAAATAAAAAGAGTCCGTCACGGTACGAAGATGGCCTTAAAAAGGTTCTTGGTAGAGAACTGCTGCGCAACGCTGACTCACACCAACACGTGACTTCAAGGTGAAGACTGAACCGATACATATTTACACATCGATGTTTCCAACTAGGTAAGTAAACATTGAACTGATATGATAATATCATCCGAGTTATCAAAATACATTTTAAGCAAAAATACATAACGTTGTTGAGATATTTTTGCATTAATATTATGAAATAATATTTGTATATACGAAGAATATATTTTAAATTTTAAATAACATACATTATAAAAAGTTCAACGATCATCAAGCGTCTCACTAATACACACTTCACAGTTTTTCAAATTCGTGTATTAAAATTATATTTTTTTGCACTGCGACATTTACAAAGATGTACAAGAAAAAGTATTGCAAGGCCAATACATCAAATTATTACATTTTTTTATAAGTATTTGTATTTGAATGGTATCTTATTATTAATTATTAACAAAGTTTAATAGACACTAAAACCTCTGTGATATAATAGATGACGGTTGTCTCACCCTCATCATCGGTAGAAAGTATCTTCAATCTCTATACGGATTTTGTTTATCAGTGTTTACATTTACAATTGAATATTACTTTATAATTTAAACGGAAAGTTATCAAAGTCAACTTTATATCAAGACTGAAATTATCTAGTATTATCCTGATTATCGCTGATGCCCGAAGAACCGAAATATCAACATTTCATTATTCCAATTTAGATTTCAGCTGAAACCATTGACTAAAAATTTTCTATAAGTACAATAAAAAATACTTATAAATAAAAAAAAAATAATGTCCTTGCTTTTGATAAGATTTTGAATGAGTGTCGTGCATAATGTACTACGCAGTTGTTGTCGTAATTATGATTAATATACAAAACACCTTCTTTCAAAACAAAACACATATAAACAACTTTGCAAAAGCATAAAATACTTTATCAATGACCAATATTCGCTATGATGTCAGAATAACAAGTTATAAAATACGATATTTAGAAGGACAGTTGTGAAAAGAGACGAATAAAATAAAGTGCTAATCGCAATCGAAACAGCGCCCTGGCCTTGTTCTCGGAGACTGGTTCACTCGCCCACATAAGCCTCAACGATAATACGTAATAATTAAAAGAATTTTATATGTTCGCATATTTCTAACAAAATCTTAATACATAAAAATCCCATGTCACGATATTCGTTCACGCTAATTTCCGACGCCACGCAACCGATTTCTATGACATTTTATGATTTTACATGGTGAATTCCATCTTAATGGATACAATATTGGAACCTGGAAGTAGCCCTCGATATTTTTTAATGCGACAATAAAAACTGTACATTAAAAACCTTGTCTAGTATGCGTATTTTTAGCCGGATGACGCCGGATAGTAACGCCAGTCTTCTATAAAAAGTCGTAAACATTCATTCATAATGGCTTTGTATTCCATTGACAACCTGAACTTCTTTTTCCATTATGTTCTCATGACTACGCGTCCATTAAGGATAAGAACAGTAAACGACGAGTTCAATATGTTAAATGTATATTTTTATATCAAGATTTTATAAGCAGGTAATACTGGGTTTGCAGAATTTTAGATTATGCCAACCCTTTAGTTTAGTTATTTCTGCGTGCATTTGTTGAAACCTAGCACTGCTCGAGACATCATTAACTGTCTAGTCAGGCCGCTCGCAAGCATCTGGCAGGCCCACTTGGCACGTGGCTCGTTTCAAGTGTCAATGCGTGATTGAGCCTTAGTCGCAATGTATTAATTACTACTAAGAAATGTCTATCTATACATATAAATAAACTTGAGTGTATATTTGTAATATTAAAATAATATATTATCAACTGAACAGTTACTTTTAATAGACACAAAAATTATATCTCTTTGTGTGTATATGTTTTTTCTTTGTTCCGAGTAATCACGGAAATGGGTGGGCCAGTAGGTAGACGATGTATGGCGCATAAAATAGGTATATTTTATCATCATCATGTATACCTACATATAATCGATTCGGATGAAATGGCAATTTACAACATACGCTACATAGATTTTGCGATTATAATTGTCTTTAGTACGTATATTAAGCTTTATATATTGTACTTTACCAGAATATAGAATTTAATTTAGAACTTTTCCAAGTGAACTTTTATTTCAAACTTAACAGAGCTTTTGATAAAGTGTCACTTAACATAAAAGCGTCAATCTCTTTGATGACAGGGTTACCACATAACGATTTTATACTCGTCGTTTAATCACAAAGGTCAATCTGCTTTTATCTTTGCTGGTAGATATTTTATTAAAAGGTTACAGTAAACGTAAAAACTGGAATATCGTCAATCTCTCTTATGTCTATAATATATTTACTAATTACTACAGTAAATTTAAAATAGATTGAAACTAGAAAAAATGAAAGATTAATTTATAAATAAATAATAGAAAGTTAAAAACAATGGATTGTTTTTTACTTCCTATTATATGTATGCATGTTCATAATTCTGATGAGAATTCTCTTGTATTTATATCGATATCCGACTGTATTGAGCACCACACAGCGTGACATTTTCTCCACAATTTTTGAACAAACAATGAAGTAACTTTAACTAAAATATTGAAATAGAAAACAATTACGTCTAACCATAATACAAACATGGTATTTCTAACATTTAATGTCTACTAGATAAATGTTATCTTCTCAGCCGGTAGTTAGAGCATTCTAGGTTAATCTACACGGCACGGAAAGCTCATCTAATGATGTAATTACAGCGAAGTCCGACCGAGCAGATAATAGGCTGGTGAAAAATTGGCAATCATACGCCCTTAGGCCGCAATATCAACTCACCGAGTTTAACTAAAATTAAGTGTTTTTTAATATCAAAATAATTTTTATTTGAAATGTTATGAAAAATTTATTTGAAATCATATTATTAAATACGATTTATACAAATTTGTATATCTGACTGTTTTGTGGAAAATCTCTGAAACGGCTAGACCCAATGTGACGGTAACAGTGGCATTTACATTGTTTTTTCATTATCAATTAATGTAAAATAAGTATATTTATATAATAGACGCGGTTGCAACTGCGGAAATCTGCTAATCGTGCATTTATGTAGCGATTACTCAAGTAATGTCTGATTAAGATTAATACTCTGTACATTACAAAAAAAAACACTTAATGATTTTCTACCTACGCTTCTCCAATAGTTGTAAGGTAGAATAATATTTATTCAACGATTTATTCGTAATCTGAATATTTGCGTAACCAAAACTCAAACAAGAAGTTTCGCTAATTAACTGAAATATTTTAAGTAGTATGTATGACGTATATATTTATTCTTTAGATATAATATTAGGTTACGTAGAACCAAAAGTTCCTGTTTTTATGGTTTAGCAAAGGAAACAAACAATGTTCTTGTTCGCCCGTCATTATTTAGTTAATGTTACCTTAAAAATAGCAGTAGAATGAGTCGTCATTTTGTTGGCGGTGACCGATGCCAATGGGGAGTATACGACAAGGTGACGTAGCGCTTCCGTCTTAAACGCGACACGTGATATTATATCTTACCTAAGCTGTTTATCAATTTTTATTTTTACTACTTATTTACTTAGCAATTCATTCAAGAATTTTCAAATAACTCTTGTTATGGAGAAACTGTAAAAATATTACTTAACACATTATTTAATACTTTTTTAAATGTTTAAGACTTCACAACAATCTGTTCTCTTTTTTGCGGGCGTCATTAAGTTCAATTTGTCAGGGTATAATGCTACTATCAGACTACTTTTCATAGATTATACTACGCCGTATTTTGTGCATATACTTTAATTCGTATATAAGTAACTTTGGTTTCTTTAAAATATCTCAATAGCGTATTATTTGGAATGTTTTTGAAAGACAACAAATGTAAAAGATATTTTTCTTTTTAAAATAAGATATTGAAAATATAAAGGAAGTATATCCTGCACCCGCTTTAATAATACAGTAATAATAAACATATACTGACGTGTAAAGATAAAATTAAGAGTATACTGAAGCCTTAATGTAATAGTGATTCGTTAGGTAACGGAGTTAAGAGAATTTACAGAAAGTAAACAGTTAAATAGATCTTGAAATTTTTTAGATGAATTTACCTCAACACAGTAGAGAAGACATGTAATCCGCTCAGCTGTTAGATAGTCGGCTTATCGATCGACATCAACGAAAAGTGCGTTATAAACGGGCTAGTAGCATCCACAACAATCGCAGTGTTCAAACACTTCGATAAAGTAAAATCATTAAACACGGCAACACTCCGAAACAAACACGAGTTTTTTTAAGTGTCCAATTTTTTGAGTTCAATACATTCCTTTTATGTTTATATTGATAAGTTATCAATACATTAACGCACATTTGACATTATAGCAAGATATAAGATTGTTGATCGACACGTGCACACTCGTGTGATGCGCGATCTCGACTGACGTAAAAGACGGGACGGAGGGCGGGGGCAAACGGCGGGCGGCTGTATTAACTCTACGGGCCGCATCCGCCCACCGCTCTACGGAAAATCAGCTACGATTTTTCACTAAGTAATAATACGGGGAGAACATATTTAGAAGAACAAGACATATTAGATCAGAAATAATAAAACGAAAAAGAAACTAACTGGACCATACAGGAAGATAAATTTAACAAATTAAGAACACTGAATGTTTAACTATGAAATTTTAAGCGGCAATACCTTTTCGTAAAACACGTTAAACTACCAAGCAATACATTATATGTATAATACATTTTAGCACTCTCAGAGAACCTGAGAAGTTTTGAGCGCATTTTTGAATTAAGTTAACAATAATTATTAAAGTTTTACCCATCTCACAATGTCTTTATAAATTATAGCAAATATGTTATTCTCCTAACTATTGAAGGAATAGTTATCGCGTGACAGAGTAACAAACATGCACACATACTTACAACTTTCACGTTTATAATAGTATTAGTATTGATTTCAATTATTATCTAATTATTATTCTGTATTTTATATTTTACAACAACCCTATATCTATTATTGTATTAATAATCAACATGAATTCAGGACTTTAAATAGTTCTTATTGTACAGTAATGTGGATATCCTGAAAATTACATGATTCGCCTTCAGAAGGGACGGAAATCACGCGTTGAACCTACAAGTAAATACAACTATAGGTGTACGTACAATGAGCTTCGCTTCTGTAGTTTCCTCCCACCCTTAAACGCCAACGCATAAGTATTTATAATTATCACATCTCAAATACATCCCAAACATGACCATAGTTTAAGTGGGGTTAAAACTGTATATAAACGAACAATTCAATGTTATTTGAGTATACATTAGGTATAATTTTTACTTGTAATTATATTTTACAACAATATTCCCATACACCGTTAATGGAATATGCTATTCAATATTACCACGTGGGAGTGATTGAATAAAATTGCCAGCAGAATTTCGAGTACAGAAATAAATGCTTTGCGAACCACAAAAATAGTTACCAACGCTATTAATTGGCTTTCGTTGAATCGAAAAATATATGAAAAGAGAAATTAAAATAATTGTCGCTTCATTTCAATGTTGTAACAGAAATAAAATTAAAATCTATAACATAAAATATACATTGATTGTTATTATCTACTTCGGTTATTTCAATCGATAATTAATCTTTATTAGAAGGATAATTAATTTTTAACAATACCTTATGTACATAGGTCTAGTCAAAAGGTTTTATTTCACGTCATTAGTCGTAATTTTTTCAAATGATTGCATCACAATTTGAATACGGAACAAGTGCTTTTTAAAAGTGAAACAAGAATAATAATATTAATAAAATTAGCGATAATGATTTATGCGCAATAAGTTCCGACTTTAAATTATAAGCTAACAGTTTGTTTTAAACTTCTCAAAGTTTGCGAGTATCTTAACCAAGACTCTGTTTTTGACATGAAGTAATGATATCGCTTATGATAAAAGGGAATATAAAATGTACGAAGTCAAAACTAATATTAATTTTAATGAGTAAATGAAAACTTTAAGCTAACTATGACGAAGTTAAATCTTAAGAGAAAACATTCCTTTGTTAATATAATAATATTATATTTGTTTGTTACTCAAAAAATGTAAGATATTATGTTAGCAAAATACTTAAATGTACTTAATTTTATCAGAAGTAGCAGCTTTTTTTCTAGTTTTTAAATATATCTATTAAATCAAAGAGAAAAATTTGATCTGAGAAAAGTCATAGACCTACCTTAAGCATGGTAAGTATCTTCTGTGAGAGCTCGTAGTCAAAATTGGTATACTTGGAGTCGGTCATGTCATATATGAAGACTAGACCAGCCCGCTGGGTTTCTATTGACTGCAAAGCTACATCCAGTTGATAGACGACCCCCTAAAACAAACTTTGTTAATGTTTCTATACCTTGCTAGACGGCGTTATCAACTAAAGATACCAAAATATTGAAATCGATTCCAATATTCAGTAAAATTGCCGATCTTTAGTCGCACACGTTTAATTAGGTAGTATTGAACGTGGCAATACTATTAATAACACTTGGTATTACATATAATATGCTTTTAAAGTGATCTGTTTGTGGCATAATTGAGTAAAAAACATACAAAGTTTTTTTTTTTGTTGTCTTCTTGAACAACATATATTACTTGTACTTTGTAACATTATTTAGTCCAATTTGGTAAAAGGTTCTTTAAAATATAGGTTTAAACGTATTATTTTAAATTATATATTATATACCTGCAATGTTGTTTGATGTGTTGTTAGGGTAGGAAAATGTTTATTGGCGGTAAAAACCGCGATTGCTGCTCCGGTAGCATCCCGGGTTGGCTGCAAAACAAAACAATTAATTAAACAAAGCTCTACAAAAGCAAATATTCATGATACGCCGAGACTGATTGACTATCCGATTTCAAATTGTTGAATATTGGATGTTCTCTTGTTAATCAAAATTATGTATAGCAGCCAGCGATAAATATTGCACATAGATTTTTGGAAAAGGAGATAAGGGCTGATTTCGGTATTGTAGAGTGTTACCTCATTCGCTCAAAACAAATTCAAAGTCGATTGTAAGTAATAGTCTCTTTCCAAAAGTCGATACAACATTTATGACCGGACATCATACCTAAAAATATAATGTTTTAATTTCTTACCAGTATCGTAAATTTTCCAGTTTCAAGTTCAGTTTTCAGTGGATCCTCGAAAGGTTCAAATTTGATCAGCCCCTCTCTCCGTCGAGTCGCTTCATGTTGCCTCCATAGGGTATGCGCACGCGCAACGTCGAATTTACGCGCGAGAAGGAACTTGATCGCTGTTGCACGCGACACACAAGTGGCACCTGCTTCACTTAGCGCATCCAAAAACGCTTTTGTCGCCTGGAAAGACAGAGAGATTTAATAATAGGGGATAAATAGTCTATGCTTCAGACTTTATAATCTCTTTTTACAAAAACTCGACCGTGGTTATTCTTTTTGTATTGTAATTTTTATAGTATTTTTCGAAAAAATATAACAGCTTGAATTCAACTAATTTTATTTCAATTCAATGCAATAAATTGTTGTACGAGCCGATTAATATTTAGCGTGAAATACGTAAAGAAAAGTTATGAGCGTATAATTATGTAAAATGCTTATTTATTCAGGTACCTTGTTCAAGTTTCTACACACTATTTTGCTTGTTTGATTATTCATTAGATAACTATTAAAATAATATAAATTTACATATAATGTTCTATAGCTAAAGAAAAGTGCATTTTTTTTACTAAAAACTAGATTTAAACAGATATAGGCCTAATTTTAATTTTAATCAAGCATCATTAAGCCTTACTTCAACGCTTCAATTATGTTACTCCTGAAATAAAATTGCTTTTAGGATAAAGTAGGTCTGTGCCTAACAGCTAAAGAGAATTACATTTTACCCAATTACGTTTGACAGAACTATATTCACGAAATCTAAATCTGACCCAGTTTCTCTTTAATCAGGTTTTATTTAAGCATCGTTTGAAAATATGATATTTAGATTACGGATAAAATTTATTTCTAATACCCGCAGAAGGATTATGAGTTTCTTCATAAAATTAGACTCCATCTTCATTTCTTCAAAATCACGACGCCAAATGCATCTGTTCACAGCTTTTAATACTGATGTAACAATTTTTAATTTTTTCACTATTATTTACAGTCACATATTAAATTGTTTTCGAAAACTTTTATATTACTTAGGTGGGAAAGAAAATTTTCTACATGTACATTCTGAAGGCTTATTAAACAAATTATTCTTATCATTGGGCTACATTAGACAAATAAAATACTCTGTATACGACTACATAAATATGATAATAAATGATAGTGACATTAATTGACTCTGTCTCTATGTCGACTAAAAACTAATTATTAATTTCCAGTTAGGTTTTTGGAAGCACAACATTTTTTATGAAACATTTGAGATACTAGGGTAGATGGGGATTTACAATAGGGAAGTCCAAAAATGACATAAAAGTGAAGTACGTTATAAAGACAGACAGTAAACACTACAAGTGAAGTAGAAACGACTGTTTTAGGGGAGGAGCCTAATTCTTCCGGGATGTATATCCTGTGTGCCTATTAGTATTGCCGAGCACGCATTGCTTCGCCGTTCAATTTTTTTGCTACTTGCACTACAACAGCTACGTGGTATAAATTATTTAATTACAGTTAGGGACTTTTATTGGTCTTATTAAAATTAAAAGCCATTTTTCGATTTCTCTTTCTTTTAATAAAGCAACAATTTTCCTCTCAAAAAAAAATTTCTCATTAAAAACTCTGTTACCACCTTTATGTCTTAAACAACAAATTTTAAGTGCCTTTAAAGATTAACACTTAGACGAATTAAATTTTCTCTGTTTTGCCGAACCACGAGTTCGACTTTTTTTAATAACCTAAATAGTAATTACTATAGGTGTATATTTAGCATATTAAAAATTCTGATAGTGCCAACGAGCATTACTAAACAATATAAAACAAAATAAAAAAATTCTTACACGCATCAACAATAGACGACGTGCTCGACAGGCTAAGAGAAACACAAGGATTCTTAAGACCCCGCCGAGAGCTTTTAATGTTTAACTACAGGGCAAAGGCCTCTCTCAAAGGGTCTTAATATCTGCCAAGTCTAAATGTAGAAAGAACACTTGAATTATGATATTTACTGTTATTTAGAATATTCCATAGACTATTCTGGATGAAATAATCGAGAACATCAAAAAAAATATCGTATATACCCGTTGTACAAACTTTAAGGTATAATAAAAATCTGCCAGAAACTGACAGAAAAAACTCTTTAAGCTACTCTGTGATCATGAAATAAATTCTCACACAACACAAAAAGTCTCCAAATGTTAAACCTAGGCACAAAGACATAACGGCAACATGTAAAGTTACATATAAAAATATAAACCGCTTTGAGAAAACAATAGGCAAACGGACAAACGCACGATCGTACGCACGTACACGCGAGTTGCAACTGTGCTTCCAGCCAAACCAAAGTCGATAATAATTGAAGCCGAACGCATAGCAGTAACAAGAACACAACTTTATTCGATTACATAAGTACTAATTTTTAATTGATTACGAATTCTTTTACAAAATTATAGGTATAATCATCTAAACCAGCTATTTTGGCCTGTCAGTCAATAAGGCGCTAGTTAGGCAATAATGTAAGTCTAGATATTTTACATTTTATATAGGTCAGATAGATATTGAAATTCGGTGTCAGTCACGAACCAACAAATTTATGTGTATGGATATTTTTAGGTTTGAATTACAATTTTTGTTAGAAACAAAAATAAGTTGTCAATAAAAAAAAAGCAATACGTAATTGGGTTATTTTTCATGTAATGCTGCAGTACATTTTTCATGAATCATAATGATTATGGTAACCGATATCTGATTAGTCGAAATGAAAAGGTAGGTATAAAAATGTGGATTAAATTTAAGGAAAAACAAATTTCCAAAATAATGGCCAGTGAAGAGTGATTGCAACGTTATTATATCCCATTAAGGTAAGAGTACTCTTGAACCGACACCATAATTCAATTAGACATACAATATTTAATTATGTTTTTGAAAAATACCTAATGGATGTTG
>JAOSYY010000009.1:9107278-9138566 GCA_025727935.1 Hebomoia glaucippe | reverse complement strand
TGCGTTATGCAGTCAAGTCATATTACTTTATTTCATAACCATAAATTAATTGTTATACAATAACCCAAAGGCCTAAAATATAATGTAGGAAGTATATTATACCTATTACTAAAACGTATTATTTTAGTAGTCTGTCCTATATGGCGAGTTACATTCTCAAACTTGAGTTAAATAAACAAATTTTTGACAATTTATAGTATAAATAAATATGCTAGATAACTAAGAAGTACAGTATAAAATATTTAACTTAAAATCAATTTACCAAAAGAGAACCGTATCTTAAAATCGTACATATCGTGGGAAACTTGGATTTCAGTCGAAATTATAACTGTCATTCATGGCGAGAGCCGAGGACAATTTCAAAGCGAATTTTGTGGCCCACTAAAACATTAAATGTTGTTTATGACAATGTCAAATAGCATTAAAGCAATCAAGGAATTATACAAATATTAAATGATATAATAATAATATACATAATTTGACTTAGCTCAATATTACTTCTATTTTGCAAGAACGCGTTGTTGGTTTTAGAGGCCTTAATAACTACTCGGATATAAGAATTCTTACCGACGTTTTCTTATTACCCATCAACCTGATAACGACTGCTTTCAAAAGTTTGACGTAACTATCTGTGTGTGTATGTACTTTTTCTGTATCATTGTAGCTCCTAAACGAATTGCCCGATTTTCATGAAAGCTAACGTGCTTGATGACCACCTCAATTTATTTATAAATAACAATTCAGACATTTAATAACTTCTCCTTGAGAGTTTATACTAATAATCGTGGTATACATAACATTATTGTTTAATAATAAAAGTGCTTTATAGGAGAAATTTGTAACTCCAATTTACGAATCAGAATACTCTGTCTGTATTTCAATCTCAATAATAAAGTAAGCGACTTTCCTTTCAAATTTATGAATGGGCTGATTTCACTGGTTTAATTTGAATGTATAAATGAATTTTTAAAATCACAAAGCACTATTTCATGTTGGAAAAACACCTTGAGATTCAGAACTGATTTAAAAATCTTTGGAAGTATATCAATACTAATTAGCAAACTTTAATTAAATATGTGATGTTTCTATTTCATTAGACTTTGGTTAATAAATAAAAAAACAAGGAACGGAATGTTTCGCGTGTGCAATTAATCAGTTATAGTAAGTACCCACTGTATTCAACTTTTTAGTTTAATAAATTACGTTGTTTTAGTTATGTATTTAAATTGCTTAGGTATTGTTAAGAATTTATTTTTCTTAAATAGTCACGATACCGAAAACGGTCACTTTTTATGTATACGATATACACTGAAGTAAAATCGAAGTGTATGTTTGTATATCAAAATTGGAACTACTGTTTCTAAATGCATATGAAGGTACTTAATATATGTATACCCTACATAATATATAACAAAAACACAATTTACAAAATCTTTGTCTTCTTGTCTGTCTGTTTCGTCTAATTTCATGGGCCTCATATCGTTAGATAGCAAATGTTCTTGGAGTAATTGAGGTTACTTTTACTTGATGATCATCGTCATATATGCATAAAAATAACGCGGCATTGACAGCGATAAATAAAAACTTATTCCCTGTGCGAACAGTAGGCAAATTTAAGTAATATCATATTTATACAGTAGACATGAGTCAGAGTTATACGATTTAGTTGATACAGCTAACAACGTACGTGGGAGGACAATGATACTAAGGGAACGTGTGGGTGCCTCACTCAGTGCTCGTGTGTAAGGAAGACTTCGTATTGGATTTCAAGCAACTAAGTAATACAATGGTATCATTTACGAACCACCAATCCTTTGCAAACATACGCAAATATCATATAACAACGACTCCTCTAAGTTCTAAGGAGCACTATCTAACAAGTACACCATATAAAGCATCATTACTAAATTGCCTTATAATATAAATAATTTTTTCAACTTATATACTTATGAGAAATGTTTCGTAATTTTTAATAATTATTCAAAACAAAATGATATAATCAAAGAACATTATTCACATGGTTAATTGTTATCCAGATTTTTTTTCTTCAATTGAACTAATATAATTTATACATTACTATAACAAGAAAAGATTTGATTTTATTGCATTATACACTTAATCAATTTAAATCAGAACTTTATCAGGGGAGACTCAAATCACAGTGACAATCTGTGGAGTACTCTCAAACAATGGACGCAATTGAATGATGAGTTGGCGACCTCTCTCTGCTGTCATTGCTTACACTTAGCTGATTTATGGATAATTTCCGCTCCTTATATAATCCATTAAAATATGATGGCTGTGTGTGAATCTATTAAAAACATGTAAACTTTGTAAATGTAATAGTCATATGAATTGTTATCTTAGTTATACATATGTATATTGTGATAAGCAAAGTAAAAACTAATTTCAATGACAAGTGAAGTCTTGATTAGTAATGATTGACAATATAGGTCCTGCTTTTTCAAGACGGTCAATAATTCTGACATCATTTGTATATCTTAATTCATATAATACATTTCTCAGGAATTTCTAGGGAGTACTATATTTTTTTTATTTTAACATAGACAAGGTTAACAACATAAGACTCATTTTTTTAAAGATGTTTGCTAATACTGCATTAAGACTCAATATTATTATGAAGCATATTCATGTGAATCAACTGAGCAATTTTCTAATAATGATACATATGATGACTAGTTAAAGGTAAATAGAATGTAATATAGCAAAATTCTAGGAAAACCAATGGTTACACTTTGCATTTAGTAAAACTTACTTTATATTACTTACAAACTCGATAGATGGTAGCAGATAAGTAATATGAATATCAAGATGTGTCCACTTATCTCTAATTATATTTAGAATAACTTTCAAAAATTCAAATTTTCAAATAAGAAATAAAAATTAACTTATTGAAAACTTTATAAAAGAAAATTTTACGAAACCACTAACTAAGTCAGATAAAAATGTTATATTTTAATGCACACAAGCATCCTAAAATGTTTTGATCACTAGTTTATAACCACAGTAGTAGTATGTAACTTTTCAATAATTGCACAAATTCACTGTTTTTGTGCTCACAATAATGCATTATTTTTGCTTTATAGTGATACTAAGGTTGCATCTATAAAGTAACTGAAAATGTATTATATCTCTTGTTTTATTACTTTTGCAATGTAAAGATATATATAAATGGACTAGTAATCCACTGTTGTTTGAATACAGGTCTCAAAAAAATATTTGGGAATTGTGTGAAATATATGTCTAGAATATGTCGTAGGCGGTAGATTTTGTTAATAAACCAGTTTTAATCAACTAGACGTTTTTCAATTGATGACAATAATATTATACACAGTAAGGATTTCTGTAGAACTTATTAGATAGCTGTAATCTATTACATTTCGTTGAACAGGAAACCAAAACAAACACTGATGACATGGTAAGCAAGTTTAACGAAACAGGTATCTGTTTCGAATTAACATTTTAACATTTTCTTATAAATCTAATATACATGAATACTTCATAACTACTCGAAACTACAATGAAAAGTTTGTCTTGAACCCAAAATAAACAGTATTTTATACTTACCAACTCTTGCTCGGGTGACAGGGCCACCGCCATCTTTATGACTGAAATTTAAAAATATGTGTTGCCAATGCAGGCAACGAAGAAACATAGAATAGAAGACTTCTACTATAAATAAAAAATATATTTACAATTTACGTTGTTTTTAACAATATACACAACTTTACATATTTTCAAGGTAAAACCTTGATTTTAAAACTTTTAAAATTAATTGTAAAGCTAAACTTGTTTTTAACATTCCAATTGAGAAGCATCGTTTTATTAGATAAATTCCTTACATGATAATTATAATATTACATTTTTTGTTTATACACAATTTACGGACTTGAGCACCTGATATTACTAATTAAATATAGTTAGTATACTCCTAGTTTCTTACCTTATAAAATATTAATGTGCATTCTGAGTTTTAGCTAGTAAGTTTCCTTTATTTACTAGGTGTTAACTTTTATACCACCATTTGCTTACACCCATAAAACATATATAAGATACGAATTTCATACATTGATTTAAACATATTCTCATTTACACAGTTAATTCTTGTATTACCAGATAACATTAAATTTTTGACATTAAAGATTACTTCTAGAAGTGATATATGTAAACAATTAAATCGTGAAAGTATAACCTATTAATGTCAGTACTCAGTAGCAAAAAAGTATAAGTTCATAAGTTAAATTTGTCGTAAGTGTAATTTACGCACCTTATTATTAAACAAAGAGTAGATTCACGACATCCAAAGATATTTTAGAAACAAATAAAAATGTCTACTCGTTGGTAAGATGTAATAACAGCAGCTAAATACGTATTATATTTTATAACCACCATAGCTAATACCGCTGATATGTTTATATTTAGGTATCCAATATACCAAAGAGGAAATCCACAGCTCCGGGTATTTCTACCAAACTTTTGGATGAAACTGGTACGTCCTCTTCCGCAACAACAACCAAACATAGTACATTTTCAATGTTCTATAGAAATGACTAAATATGATATAAAAAATTATTTAGAAAAAATATACAATGTCCCTGTGGTAGATGTAAGAACGAAGATCACCCTTGGAAAATTTCGAAAAGATCTTGGTAGGGGCTATGTTGTGAAGGATGATGATATTAAATATGCATTTGTAACTTTGGTAAGAAAATCAATATAATTCACACATACAAATTTTATTTTTTCTTGGTCATTATTTTATATTAGTTTCTTTTTTTTATTCAAGCCAAAGGAAACTAAATTTGAATTTCCAAATATATTTGAAAAGAAGAAGGGTGATTTGGAAGATAATATGAAGTCACTAGATGAATCAAAGAAAACATTCAAACAGTATATAGAACGCAACAAAGACCGAAGTGATATACCAAGCTGGTTCTCAATATAATGAAGATCCATATTAAAGTTATATTATAGTATTAATTAGATATGCTAGGTTCTTTAGAAATTTGTTTAAATATAATTTAATGACTTATATCCAATCTTTAATTTCTGCCAACTTCATAAAATAAATTGTTATGAGCATCTGTTCAAGAGTACATAAAATATAAAAGTTGCAACATTTGTAGTCAATCAATATAAAAGAAATATTAAAATGTTTGTAATTTTTTTATAAACAAAAAAATCAAGATCTCTATTGAAATTAGGCAAGTTAAGCGACATAACACCAATTTTTAACTAATTACAAATATCCATAATCAACTAGATATCAATTTAACAGTAGAGATGATTTTGTGATTAATTAAATATAAATGCTGATAATTGGTGTCTTGGTAATCATTTAAATTATAAATTAAAGACAAGTTTTTTAATTCTGTTGCATTTATTCAATTACTTGTATCTTAACCTATAGAAAATCTAAAAATGAAAAAGTTCTATAACATTGCATTTTGATAATTGGGTATGGTTTTTAAGTTTCTCTTATTATTGTTAAGTTTTGTCATAAAAATAAACATTAATAACTTAAGTAGCAATCAATGCTATTTTTTATAGAACTCTATTAACTTATTGATGACAAACAAAAACAACAATTAATTACTTCCTATATAAAATATTTAAATACTTGTGTTGTATTATATCAAGTAATTATAGGTTAATGTTAAAAAAAGTTTAAATCTCAGAATGTTCACTTAAGAATTGTGATGAATGGCAGCGCACACAGGTACTTATATCATATAAGAATCCATCCTGAAAATCATATAAATAAAATTATTATGTTTAATGTTGATCCAAAAACATTCGCATACAACTAATGTCTAGTCTGATAACATAGCATCATAAAACCTCGATAACTTGTCGTGAGCGAGATTACTGACACTTTTAGTAGGAGAAATTAGATTGCTTAGAAATTCCACTATATTTTTAAATGAAAAATTGTAGAACAATCGTATAAAATCTTAAATCCTAAACTTACACGAGGATGTAGACTGCACTTCAAGCGAATTCTTCCGCGACAATAATATCCACATGCTTGACACAGCACTATCCTCTTCTCTCTAGAACAGGCACATTCGTTATTCTTATTAGTTTCCCGTAAGTCAGACACACCTCGTCCAGATGGTTTCGTAGCTGTGATATTTATACCAGCTGCTGCAGCAGCAACAGGTGTCAGTTTCTTAACTTTATTCATTTTAAACGTAATTTAAATTTTAGTAGATTTAGTATATACTCTTGCCATGAGAATGCACTGACTATACTCGACGTTGTTCTAGAGGTAGGTAGATATGACAAGTTACATTTTTAAATTTTTCTTAAAATTAATAAGCGCTTATTAAATAGAGAATGTTTGAAATTTTGACTTATGAAGAGTATTCGAGACTTATAAACTACCCAAGTAATTCCACAGATTATTATCAAAACATTTAAAAAAATATCATTTGAAATGAATATTTTACCGAGTTACAAGTGATAGTACATGTGGACGGTTGCACAAATACTTTCGTAGACAGCTTTATTCTGATACTTTGAAGTACGTAATGTTGAAGTGGGCAATGTTAAGTGAATATAAACAAAGTCAAACATCTTTTGATTAGTTAATATACCAACAGTCGTATTTAATACTTTGTAAGGCGAAATACTAAATATAGTATCCTTTAGTTATAACTATAACTTTTAAAGTATCTGGGTACAAGATACGTTGTTAAACAACTACATAATTAAAAAAAATTTTTGAGGTTGCGTTGCATTGCGTTGTACTTTTTGAAAATAAATTCAGTCCTGTGAGAAACAGAACTATTATTTAGGGAGGAATTGCTGAAAAAGGTGAGGCTGAGAGTTCACTTTGACTTTGTAAAGCGATATAGTTACGCATAGATAAGTATAATTATATTAATAGTGATTCTATATGTGTTATTTAGATAATAAGGCTAGAATGCCTTCGATACCGCAAATACCAAAACCACCGGAGATGCCACAAATGAAAATTAGTAATGCTTTACGCAAACGTAGATAGGTCAAGACGGGTAACAGTAGTTCTTACCCCAACGGTCTGGCTAAAACAGAAATTTCGGCTCGTAAATAAATAAAAAAGAATGATCATGAAATCTTTTAATTAACATTTGTTAAAATAATTTAAAAAAATGTGAACCATATTTATTTATCGTTTTTGTTATTCATTTTCGAATTTTAATATTAGTTACAATTATAAATTACAAAAAATAGCGGGGCTGAATACACATATATCTATATGTATGAAATTCATATAAACTTTAATTTAATTACATTTCCTTAGGATCATACAAGGTAACGAATTAAATAATTTTTTAAGTGGGTTTAATTGCTCATTTGTTTAGAAAGAAGTTAATTTTGACTCTGAACCTATTATACTTAATGCATTGTACATACCACTGAGCAAGAGTAAGGCTAACATAAGTTTAATATAGGTATACTAAAGAAATTGAGTTAAGATACTTAGATCAAATCGTACTATATTTCAGACGTAATACAATAATTATTGAGTAAACTTGTTAAATATATTACGTCTAGGTATTAAAAACGTAAAAATTAAAATCTGAATAATAAAAGATTACAGAGAATGGAGGAATAAGAATACGGAATTGACTTCGTAACAGTGTCCCTATATGGATAAATTATTTGAGAAACTTGTATTTCCCGCCGTATTCAAGCGATTCGATACTAGAGAAATTATATAGTGAAAGCATTGTGCACACTCTTCCTGTAGACAAAGTTCGTATAAAAAATCAAATAGGTAATAAATTATTACTAAGACTTAAATAACATCTGTTGATTTTAAAATTATTTTTGGGTATGCCATCATCCTTTATAATATATAGTATAATTCTGTAATTGATATGATACAAATTTATTGTTTTAATATTTTATTTTCTGTTACATTGTCCCTACTTTAACAATAATTTGACGACACCTTGGATAAAATAATGTCAAAAGACTTTGACAGAAGTATGTTGAAATATGATATGACAGTCACTCTTTTCTGGATGTACTCTAGATACTATAATTTAGGACTAAATTGATTAAATTATAATTAATTGATTAAACGAATTTTGCCTTTTTATAAAACCTGTTATAATGTTGAAAACAATCAGGAAAACGCCAAACCTTGTAACTAATTTACAAAGTCACATGATATTCCCAGAAAAACTAAAAGGTACTGTTATTGAAAAATGGGTTAAGTTTTGGAAAAATTTATTCATTGATTATAAACAGATGTTGCAAGATTTGCGTACCGATATGCAAGAGGATCCTAGGAAGGCTTTAATGTGGTGTACAGGTATTACTGTTGCTTATACATTAGCAAGAAACAATCCATCAGAGCTTGATTATAAAAATAAAGTGAAAAACATTACCAATGAAGTTATTTTACTTAGTGAAGACTGTAGGAATCCAAAGTCTATTGAACATTTGAGATTTATTCAACAGTGCTATAATGAGCGCATATTACATTACAAAAGTTTTGGGATTGTGTCTTTCATGTACACTACTGAATTAAATGATGGATGTGACCTGTACAAAGCTCACTGCTCATACTTAAATCCCACATATTCTAGCTTATTATCAAGAATTGTTGATGTTGGACTTATGGGGAGGTGGTGGAATGTTCAAATAAAAACAAGTAATTTTGATGTAGCCTAATTCTGGTTTTTGTATTACTAGTTATATTAAATAAATAGGAATAGGATCTATGTTATATAAAGAATGATAAACGGTATTTAAAGAAAATTTTGTTTATTTACTCCTTTATATTGAAATGTCAATTGTAGGAAATAACACTTCTTTTAAATCATTTCATGCAATATCTGTGCTGTCACTAATCAGAATAACTTTTAATATTATTTTATATTCTTTACTCATTTTTGAAAACACATATGTAGAAGCATTGCAGAAGTATTATTATCATGGCTACAATTAAGAGAAGTTAAACTCTTCCATAATATGTTAAGAACAAAAAAATAACAAACAAATAATCTAGTTTTAGGAAAACACAAGCCTTTAATCTAATTAAAAGTAAATAATGACAATAAATGGTTTAAATGAGAATTAAAATTTAAACAAAGGAATTCTTGATTAAATAAACTACTTATACTCATTTGATAACCATTTGTAACATATATTATTTGCACAAGTATTTTTTAGAAACACAAGTATCAATCAAATGAGTTCTGAAATAAAGAATATTTTCTAAAATGTTTACAAAATAAAGTATAAATGGAATGATTTTTTGTACTGTGATTAAAATAAAATCAATTCTCTATATAAAAATAAAGTTTTGTTAACTATAACAAAGTAAGTTCATAAAAAGATTATAAACAATATAATATAAACAAAAAAGAAAACCTAAAACTAATCAAAACATGAAGATTCTTGTAAATGTTTGGAGAAAATTAAAAAAAAACTCTTAGCATAAGTTGTATAATGTTTTGAAAGCATCTAATTAATTAATAGATCACAGTTAATTACTTCTAATATTGAACAATGTTATTACAATACAACATAACACGAACTCTAAACAGATGTGATAGGTCCCTCCCATTCTTACACAAACATTCTTTAAATCTCTACTGTTTATGTTATGATTATGTATTGAAATGTAAGTACATTAATAAGCTTATGATGTGTTAACTATCTTAAAATTGAATTTTTACACAACAAATACAAAATAATACCAGTATTGTGGAAAAATAAAAAAGTACATGCAAAATTTATCTATCACAATCTTTCAGACTTTGCTTATTATTATTATTATTACTAGTTTTATAGACGTGTGTTTTATGTAAATAATAATAATTACAATTTATGACTGAAAATATGACTGCCAATTATTATAAACCAGCTTGATACAGCAACAATTTTCCATCACAGTGACACATTCAACAATGTTTCTTTATTTATGAATAGTATTTGTATTGTTTAAGACCTGAGTAAAATTACCATTAAACAAATATCAGTTCTCTGCTGAAAGTATAACATATTACTCCTAAAGTAACAAAACAGTTCTGAAAATAAACATAGAACATATACAAAAACCGACCAACCTTGATTCTATACCTAAATAAGTATTATGATACTGTATATGGGCAATAATTTTACATGTTTGAAGCCATAACAAACATTAATTCCCTTGCAACTTGAGGATTTGGGATGACAAATAGATTTATCAGAACAGTACCAGACCATTGTTAAACATATCTTCTTCTTCATTATTAAAAATATCTTCATATTGAATCATATCATCATCCAAGAACAGCTCATCATCTGACGATAACACTGAAACAAGAATATAAGATTTATTTATTATTTGTTTAGTACTCAATAGATTATACATAAGATATGCGATTGATAAATGTTATTTTTAAAATATGTCAATAGAGCTACATCTTAGATATTGAAAAATATAGACACGACTTACTCTGGCCAAAGATATCATTGAAGACCTCATGATCGTAGACATCTTCGTAGGACTCGTCTGAACTGTCGTCGAAGTTACTATCCACGAAGTCTGGTCGCATGTGAGGGTTGCTACGATCGTGAAAGAAGTCCACCATCAATAGCTTATGAGTAGGGTGGTCCTGTAATTTTTTAATAATCGTCAAAGTAAGTAGAGGCTAGCTTTAAGTACGGCGATAATCATCTATTATCGGTAAGGTAATGGCAATGATAAATGGTCGAAGTTGGTACACATTTATTTAGAGGGTTAAGGATGCGTCTATTACAGAGTGTCTGTTAAAGCTGTAGACTTCCAAAGGTCATACTCACATGTCGACACGCAATATCGGGATTAATGGCTAAAGTGCAAGCCGTAGTAGAGGCTAACCAAAGTTTCAGCGCACGAGGGTGTGCTTCAAGAGCTTGTACTGCGGGCTGGAACAGTTCCTCGGTCACGTTTTCGCATCCGCATAAATCTATTTCCTGAAAATATTACCAATTCAAAAGCCTAAATAATTAAATATTCATATATCCAATACGCCCCTTACGTTATGTTCCAAGTTATAAATTCAAAACCTTATAGACAAAAAGCGGTTTGAAATGCTTAAAACTGGTTTAGGCTTGTATGTCGTGAAATAAAGCCTGAAGTAACGTTTATTGGATCGTAACTGTGGTTGCAATTGACTTCGTAGTTCTTCAAAATGTCGATTAAAAATTGTACACAAGTAACGACAGCAGCATAATTTACAATTATTTAATACATATACATGAAGAGTCAATAAATATATAGTTGTGACTCCTTTTGAACAACGGTAATAAGTGTTTCTTGAAAAGAAATAGTTCCAAATGTACACTGTAAGAAAGATAAATAAGGCTTACTTTTAAGTAGTGACAACTGTTAAGTATAGACGTGAACGGCGCCGAAGTGACATCTGAATTGCCACGTGACGTGAGCACTTGCAGCCATTTCAACTTAGCAAGGGCCGACATCCCGGTGTCACTCAAAGCTTCAAGATATGACACATCTATTTCTGTTATCAAGGTGCAGGATGCGCATATTGCCGCTATACCATCATCCCCTACACCTACGTAAAAAATATATCGATAAGGTACATATAACCACTGTCTACTTTACGAGCTTTAAATACAGTTGAATTAAATTACTGTTATACAAAAAAAATCTTGTATCACGAGGTTCGAGGTAATGGTAGTTTAAGACTAGACTAAGTAGTAGTCTAGTTAGCAAATAACAAACAAATTTAGACATGTGTAAATTATAAAATTAAAAGCGGTTTTTATATTTAATAATTTTTTAGCAAATTGTTTTGGTGCTCTTAAACTCCAGGTGAAGCAAACTGCATATATTATATTCCATAAATAGGATACAACATCTCTAGGTCGTTATAATATTAGCATTTGGCTACTTCTAAAGACATTATTCTTCTTTACTTTTTGATATAATCAATCAATAAATATCAGTTGTATTGTTTGAAAAAGTACAAATATAATTTAAAACTTCATACCTGGCTGAGAAAAAATTTTTCTAGAATTACAACAGGAAACATTAAGGTGTTCTAGTTTATGGCATGTTTGTGCCACTTGCTTGAGGACAGCATTTGATATATAAATGTTCCTACTCAAATTTAGCCTCTTCAATTCCTTTAAGTTAGCAATTGATTCACATAATGCCTCATTGCCCATGGGATTGATACATGATTCCACAGATAGATATTCACTGAAAGATAGTTCTTCCAACTTTGGTAATTTTTTCAAGATAACAGGTATTATTTTAAACATTGCAACTGGACAGAGATCTAGCCGGAGAGTTGTTAGATGCGGCAGTGTATCCATGGCCGATTGTAGAACTGTTCCTTGTATACTGTAGCAATTGTAAAATGAAAGAGAAGTCAGTTTCAATGGGTGTGGGGCCACCAAGAATCGTCCAGTCACATGTGTGTTATTCGCTACAGTTAGCTTCTCCAAACTTGAACCCGTCTTGACCACATGAACTAAACTAGCATCTGTCAGCTAGAAATACCGAATCAATTATAATAAAAGAAGAATATAATACAAAAATATAACTGAAGTTGTATTTACCTTATTACATGAAATAAATAAAATACTTTTAAGCTCTGTGCAACCATAAATCAGTGGATTCCAATTTTTGGTGTGCATACCAAGAACCTGTAAAATTAAATATATTTATCACAGCAAAATGAGTTTAAGTTGCTAATTTAATGATAACATGGTATTACATTTAAAAAATAAGTCTCATAAGTTAGCCGTAACCTATAGAAACTATAATAAGCACACTATATTAAGCAATTTCTCAACTTGAATGCTATCTTTACAAACTCCTAAAAATATTATATTCTTATATAGAAGGTGTAATGTATCAAATAATGTTTACAATGCAAGCATTTTCAGAACTACCTTGAGTTCTTCAAGGTTAGGGCAGAACTTTCCAATTGTATGTGCTGTGCGGTCGTTGAGAGCTGACCAATGGTTGTCAATGTGAAGGCGCTGTAGTGAAGCGCCTAGCCTTTGTAGCACACGACGTAGCACAGCCGTTGTGAGCCGTGAGCCTGCATACGGCCACCACGATGTCTTGAATGTGCGGATACCTTACAATTAATTCAATACAATATTAAATTTTAATATATTCAAATAAATATTGTCAGAGTTAGCCAAAAAATTCATAAATTTTAGTTAAAGAACGATAAATATAATGCTTCATTTACGTTGAGAATTTGTAATGGCATCCTACGATGCTTTTTATCAACTGGTTTTTATTACTTGTAATGTTTAAACAATCATACTTAGTAAGTGCTCATTGATCATGCTGCGCCATTTCTTGCTGACTCTCTCGGAAAGAATCATGTCTCTGATAGGAACATAACTAAGTATGTGTGTTAAGCAATCTCTGTTGAGAATATCCAAAATATTATAAGAGTCACTAGCTCCATCCTCTTCTGAATTCTGAAATAAATAGCAACATAGAAAATTACAGACATTGTTAATAACAACTATATAAAATTCTAAAACTATTATGAACATAAAGAATACAGTTATGAAGAAATAAGTTTAATTAATGTGCTAAAACTATTTGTCTGCATTATTTCCCAATTCATATCAGACAATGTAGTGGTTTTATTATAGAATGAGTAAGCAGCTTTAGACGTAGACTACCTCTGCATTTAATATCATACTTGTTTAAATCTGCAATCAGCATAAAAATGGCATATGGCACCAAATATAAACAAAAGCACAGAGTTATGCATATAACAGCACTCTTTAAAATATTGGAATTAGAATTATATATTACCTCTAATCCGATTTCAAGATCAGGGGCTACAGATGCATCAGCATTGGCAACCTGATCAGAATCCTCTGTAAAAAATAAAGATAATTTTAAGTATTTTTAAATTTTCAGCTCATCTTGTCACAATAAACGTCAATATTAATATTTTAACTATGTGTCAAAATACATTTTAAAATCATAAGAAACATGAACTATTTGCCATTATATATTATTTTATAAATCAATTGCTATTTTCTGTCTAGAGATTTATCAAAATAAACAGATAAACTCTCATCCAAATCTCTATGATCTTGGATTTTTTTAAATATTCATTTTTTAAGTCTGTGTAAGCATGTTTTAACTTGTTTTATCTTATTGAATTAACTTTTATTTTCTCTTAAAATTTAAGTTATGTTTATATGGTTTTAATAATGCAAATATTATCATTGAAACTTTTTACAAGATACAATGATGTATGTAGCAAACATACATTTATCCATTTATATCAGTAAATAAGCAATACAAACCATTGTTTTGTTGAGGTTCAATTACTTGTATGAAACCTCTGCTATCACATTGTTCAGAACGGGGCTTCCAGCGCACCCTACCATCAGTATCTTCAATGGGTTGATGCCAACTGTCTGCTGGAGAAATTCTTAATGTGTTCCCACGAAGTTGCTTTTCATGAAATGGGGCCAAGAGGGCCCTGAAATAAAGATAAAGACTTCAAACATAGCTATATAAAAAATACATACAAGCATACAAAAAAACATAGCTATATAAAATAAAGCACCTAAATAATACGAACCTCAATGTATTTTTTCCATAACTTTTAAAAATCTAACTTTATAATTAATGTAAATAAAACATAGTTAATATTTATATTATACATCAATAATTGGTATTTTCAGTCATGTATTTTATACTCAAGAATAGTCATTTATGTTTCTTACTTGTGAGCATCTGCAGGATTGCTAAAGGTGACAAAGGCATAAGTAGGAATTGAGGTTCTATTGGGACCTCTATCTTCCATCCTCAACCAGCAACTCTTGATAAATCCGTAGGGAGCAAATATTCCAAATAGTTCAGAGCGAGTGGTCTATATGGTTAATAGAAGTATTTGTATTAAATATTACTCTATTTTACAATATATTCACACATAAAAGGAAATTCTTACCTTGGGAGGAAGATTGGACACATACAGCTTTCTGATAGGTATACCGTCTTCAGTATGTGTAGGTACACTTCTAACATTATTGTAATGTGTTGAATTGAAATTGCCTATTGCATCTGAAACACGCATGCTAGTAAAAATAGGTAGTCTAAATGGAAAATACTTAATATTATTAAAATGGCTACACGTACAAATTTCTCGACTAACAACTTCTATTATTTCAGGATTAAAAATTTCATCAACGTCATGTCCATAAAACACAGCCATAATGTGACACTGCCGACAGCGTTACCGTCTAACGCAGTCAGTTACGACTGAGTAGGAACATAATTGTGAAATAACACAATAATACAAAGAATTTCGAGAAAAAATCGAACGGAAAAATTGAAAAACATAAGTACAAGAATACAGTGTGCGAGCAAATCAAATCAACGCAGGAATAGCCACAGACAAGAAATGAAAACATAGATAATTAAGTAGGGCGTATCTTAATGCGATCAGCATAATATCGTATTTTATGACGGATAAAGTAAAATCAAGAAAACTATTCAGAGAGCCTTGAGAACATTAATTTATTTAGCCTTTAGAACATTAATTTCCTAGAGTGCTATCTTCCACCAGGTCTAACACGTTCATAATAGAATTTTAATTTTAACCAGTTTGCTATTCCTAGATCAGCTAACTTTAGCATATTCTGATTTGTGTATAAAACTTGTGGTTATAATGTGCATTCAACCTTCTTAAATTTATATTAAAAATACATATTATTTAATCATTTATATTTATCAGTAATGTATATGTACCTTCTTGAGTATTTGATCTGTGTCAATTTGACAAATGATAATATGTTAAATTAAAATAAAATTTTAAATATTGTTACTAGATTTATGGATGCTGGAGTGGAAATATAGCAGTAATGTTTTGTGTAATATTTCGTATCTGCTATCTCTTAAGGATATCTTAAATCAATTTTATTATTTTTAATTAATTAAGTAGCAATTTTTTAGTATAAATGTTATAAAATATTTAATAATAATAATGGCTGATCTTAAAAAACGAAATAAAACTTCATCTAACCAAGAAATATTTAAAGACAAAAATACCAATGAAAAGTCGTAAGTTACAAGCTTGCTAATTATTTAACATGAATATTTAAAAGTGAGAGTATCTGCTATATTTATAGGAACTAATTATGTGTATTAATTTTTAACTATTAATCATTTATCTTTCAGATCCATCCATAAAGGCCTTCCCTTACGAGTGCTTTCCCGTGCGGTAGTAATTACGTCTTTATTAATAGTTGTTTATTTTACTTCTAAGGATGAAAATATAAGAATATTTGCAAGTCAATCTGATATACTAACAGGGAAGGTGCAAACTCTTCATTGCTCTTCACAGGGAACAGTAGATCGTAATACTTTTGAAGGATGTTTTCCAAGAGTATGTAAAAGATTTGTTACTGATACAGTGGTGTCATCTTCTGAAGTGGATGGCTTATTGGCTCTTGCTAAAAAAGGTTTGAAATATGGAAGATCCTTCGGTGGAGCCTCGGTAATAGATTTGCACAGTGGTGCTATGTCAAAAGGACAAGTATTTATTAATATTTATGAGTCATCAAGTATGAATCATTTATTTACTGAGGATGATTTTAATCTTTATAGGGTAAGGTTAAATTTGTACTCTAATTCTTTAATTTCAAATTCCAAAATCCATAATAATTGATGTTAAATTAAAATTTACTAATTTCCAGAGTGTTAAAGAAAAAGTAAAATACACTATTGCTAATCACTTTAATGTGCAATCAGACAAGATATACTTAACACAACCAACATTTATATCCGAAATCACTTCTAAAGATGCTGTAACACTACATGATGAATATTGGCATCCTCATGTGGATAAAGTAAAAAAACTTTATATTTCTTTTTTAAATTAAAAAAAAAGCATTACCAATATATATATTTTTTTTTTAGGAAACTTATTCATCTTTTCACTACACAAGTTTACTTTACTTGAATGATTACAATGTTGATTTTAAAGGAGGCAGATTTTTATTCATTGATGAAAAATATAATACTACTATAGAGCCTAAAAAAGGACGACTTAGCATATTCACAAGTGGTCATGAAAATCTACATTATGTTGAGAAAGTAAAATCTGGTGTAAGATATGCTATGACAATTGCATTTACTTGTGATCAAAACAAAGCTATTGAAGATCCCAGTGTTAAGAAATATAACATTCCAGAAGCTAGTCCCTTATATTATACTGTTTAATTTGGATTAAAACTATTATTAATATATAATCTAATGTCACGTATGCTTGTATTTATTTACAAATTTATATACTAAAATGAGTAAATTAACTAATATGGGATCAATGATTTAAGCTGGCAAGCGTCTAATCAGTAAGTAGAGATGAGTTCAGACTTTCATTTATTAAGATTTTTTTCAAGAGTTTTATAATTACGCCAAGGTTTGATGAAAGCTTCCTCAAAAAATCCAATTAATCTGAAATAGTTCTGGTTTTGTTAATCTAACCTACTTATATTTTTATAAAACAACTATTACGGCAAAAATATTATTTAGCGCATGATAACCCTACAAGGTTGTCTGTGGTTAATTTAGACGTTTTATCGTCTGTGGTAAATGATAATGTGATTTGTGATCTGTCAGCTACGACGACAAAGCGAAAACAAAACACAACACACTACGCAGAATTCAGTATTCTTTGAATTCGAGAAAGTTTTGATTTTTAATTAAAAAAAGAAAAAAAAATGTTCTCCAACTAAAATAATAATAAATTGTGATGTAACCGCGTTTCCAATATTTTCTCTGGTGCTTTCGAAATTGTTAGTGTTATGAGCGGTACGTAATAAATTATATGTTTACTTCGTGTCATATCTGCTTTTAAGTTACATTAGGTATTATACCACTTTATAGAACATAAAATGGACGGACCTTTATTAGACCACAGCGATTCAGACTCATGTGAAAGTTGGACTTTGCTGGAATCTCACCCAGCCATCGGCGACGAAGCACCGGAATTCTCGGAGACTCCCGTGGAAAGGTAAAAAGATTATCGTAATATTTATTTTTCGAAAGTTAACAAAATAAACAAAGTAAAAGATGCAGTAACAAATTATTTATAGTTCAAATAACAGGTTTACTAATTACTTGGAAACCTGCCAAGTTGACTTAAGTTCAGAATCATATAATTACGAGATGATTAATGAATATTAATGTGTATTATTATTATACTTTATTGATGGTCTCCAAAAACAAGTGTCTGTGCATATATAAGACTTCTATAATTTGCATGTAGAATATGTAATTTAGGATTGATATAGTAAATTTAGCATTTACTTCAAATACCTTAACAAAATTTCATTTAAATATAAATAATTTGTGTTCTAAAATTTGGGATTGGTATACTAAATAAAAACTTAATTCTGTAATTCTTATATTTTCTGTTAAGCAGTAAGACACAAGTGAAGCATTGTATCTTATTTATGAGGTTTTATTTTGATAGGAAATGTTGATTAAAATAAGTCTCTTTAGTTCCTTTTCTATTTTTAAAAAAATACCACATGTTAAATAAATAAAACTTACAAGTGGTAACTCTTAAAATAATTTGCTTTCTGTGTTTTTGTATTTCAATATTTAAAATGTGCTTGTTTGGTTCTTGTCTTAATTATTCATCTGATGATAAAATATCAATAGTTATGTAAAATGATTATTGACCATGACCCAAAATATATTTTGCTATAATTGCACAATTAAAATTTTTTATTTATAGTTTTCTTTGATTAAATAAATATGGTGTTAAAGATAAATTTTTCATTCCACACAGTCCTGTACCAGAAATTTTCGAAAAAGATGAAGACACTGATGGAATATCTATTATTAGCGATAGTGACCATGAGTCACATTCTCCATATCAAAAAAATTATGAAATGTTGATACCTGAAGGCATCTGTTCCACTGAGAATAAAACACCTCAATTTGCTTCACTTGATCCTCATCTTTCCAGTATGAATACTGAGGAATCTTTGCGGGCTGACAATAATAAACACAGAATTTATGTACACAGACGAAATAAACGGCTCAGTACAGTTCTTAATATAATAATGTTAGGAAGTGTTATAACAGCTGCAGGTGTGGCAATTGGTCACATGTGGGGAGCCAAAAACGACTGTTCAATGCATAATCCACCTGCAGTCAACAAAATTCTATCAAATTTGTATAAATTACAAGAAGAAAATGCATATTTACGCAGTAAATTGAAAGAATTATCCCAATTTCACCAATCACAACAAAAAGTACCCGTTAAACATAACAGATGTAAAAAGTTGTTTGAAGAACCATTAAACAGTAAAAATGTAAACAGTCTTACAAAATGTGTGGATGACAATGTCAATAATAATAAATTGCCAACTAATTTTGATGAGACTTATGAAAAGGATTTCATAGCCAATGTTAATCTGCTCAAAAATACCTACCAAGAAAATAAAAGTTGGCTCGATAAAGAAATTACAATGAGATTAAAGGCTGAAGAAGAAATGTTGAAAGATAACATTAATAAAAATACTATGCCAGATAAGGAAGCTGAAAAAAAAAAGTATCTTCACAGTGTAAATGTTCAAGAAGTAAATCCACATATAAATTTGGATATAACTACTTTAGACAAACCTTATATTAGAGTTAGCTATGCAGATTCACTTAAAAGTGATAAACATAGCAATAAGATAGTTAAAAGAGAAGCTAATAAAGCTTTTGAAAATGAAACAAGTAAATTTCTAAATAAAAAAAAGACAAAAAATACTAATGAACAAATATCTTCTTATGTCACTAAAGACGAAGAGTTTCAAAAAGACGATAGATATACAGAAAAAAAAAATAAACAAGACAAGAAGAAGTACAACCGTCACAAATCTTTCAAAAAGCAAAAGAGGCGAAATAAATATGAGCAATGGGAAATGAAAGGTGGTTTCGTCAAAGATTATGATGACTTATCTATTTCGTCACAAGATGACCTTGTATCAAATAATTCTGGACCAAAACTAGTTACTAGTGTAACTAAAACCATAGATTTTACTGATAAACTCTCAGATTATTATGATAAATTTAAACATGACCCTAATGAAAAAACAACTAACATAAACAGTCACAAACAAAATAACTGGTATGAGAAAAGAGCAGCGTTACGTAAAGAAGCTAGAAAAAATCTAGAACAAGAATTATTTGGTGCAATGGCTCCAAACACGGCACGTTGGTATTTCAGGAGAATGCAAAAACGTGAACAATGTCGCATTAAAGATAACAGCACAAACAGAAAATTAAATGATAAACGTGACATGAATTATAAAATGAAACACTAAATTTTGATAGAACTGAACTAGAGGCTATACTAGTATTATCTATGTGGAACATAGAAATAATATATTTTTACAAATTTTCATTTCCTCCATATAAATCATTATTACTTGAGTTAAATATTAGTTACATCACCACCTGTCAAATTATTAAATTTGCACTAAATGTTATTTATATGATATATTATTTGCTTAATAATAACTATATTATTTACATTATATGTAATTAGAATTACTTTTTGCTCTTTACTACTTAAGTGATCAATATTTTTATGCTAGCTTCATAATAACCACAGTTGTTGCAGACCATGTGTTGAGTAATTAATAAAAGGACATTATAAATTATATTCTTTTATTTCTTGACCTTAAGAATTTTTGTATCCAGTGAAAATATATTATAAATAATAAATAGGCTTATGAAACCAATTAGTCTTTTATTTTATATTTAGCAAAAGCATTACAATGAATTAAACCAAACTTATATTTTCATCCTACAATCTGTTAATATATCATGACTGTAATATTAATTTAATCAATTATATATCAAAGACAAATGAAAATTAGTTAATAATATTATTGAGTTAATCATCACCAATTGCTCCACTAAAAACCAGATTTAGGGCTGCATTCACATCACCTGTAACAATCATCGATTTTTTATAAAATAAAAAAATTACACCAATAAATAAAATGAGTCTATAAGAGTTCAGATACTTTTTCTTTTACATGCTAAAATTTGTAAAATAGTCAAAAGGTCTCTAATTATTGTATTACCGGAGCATATTAGTAAGGCGCGAACGTTCAGTGCATCGTCGAGTAAACCCATCTCGTGCATGTGATTAAGCTGCGTAGTAAAATCTTCGTCTCGTGCTATTGGACTTTGTGACGACGATGCTAAAAATAACGTTGTTTTGATATAAAATGAAATTATAACATTACAGTTTGAGATACAGATGTTTATTTAGCTACATTTTAGATACATAATTAGAAGCTGCCAGAATTTTACCTGCATTGCTCTGTTCCATAGATGTTGGAGGTCCGCTAGTCCGTGTCATAGCCTCTGAGATGGCTTCGCTGAACATCTCAGGAGTGATCACTGATCGACTAGCACTGCTACCAGCAACGCCGTCGCTGCTTGTACCTATCAATTTATTATAGTATATTCTTAATTAGTTGCGTCCCGCGTAAAAACAGAGGCAGCCTATAACCATATATCTCAGTGTAGAAGGGAAAGTGTAACAGTCATATTATTGTATTCATAACTGCTGAAAGTCATCTAGGTAGGAGCTAAATACTTTTGAAGCTAGCTGAAGTTATGATAATCATTATTACCTAAAGCTGTGCTCGGTGGATCAGCACGTCCGGCGGCCTGTAGTAACCTTAATAAACCTTCCTGGCCACCACCACCCGAGCTCCTGGATCCAGAAGATAATACAGCTTGTGTTGCGGCCTGAAAATCAATGTAAATAATAATAGAAACAATTAGAATAGTTTAGAAATCAATTAGGTTATCAAAATCATAATAACAGTTTTATAACTTAATTAAATTCTCATTTTAATGTAATTTACTTTTAATGTAATGAATGAAATTAAGAGTGATTAGCAATATGTTCTCTCTATTTCAATATACCACAACAATAAAAACCTGTAAAGCAGCTGCTAATTGTTCCTGAGTAATAGCATTTCTTCCTTCAGTTTCTTCACTCTCCTCTTCCTCCACTTCCTCGTCTTCGGACAGAGCCTCCAAGGAATAAGCAAAGCCAGATGTAGGAGCTATTAGAGAAAAATAATCAAATAATTTTATTTCAAAATGACAATTAAAGGACGCTGAAAGATTTTTATCAGATATAAACAAAATGAGTCTATAAGAGTAATGTAAAAATGACTACAGTATATCTAAAAGGAATATTTTTTTAAAAAATAATATAAGTCACATAAAATTAATAATGATGAGTAAAAAGGTGTTATTTTGATATTATGAACAGACACTTCTATGTTGTTTATATATATGTGTATATATATTTATACAGACATACACATAGATATGGATATTAATATCTAGATCTGTATTTAATCCAGTATAATAAAGACCACACCTTCAGCAGTAGGGGCTTGACATCTAGAACAGCCCAGTCTCAAAAGATGCCTAATTGCAATGGGGAGGTCTGGATGGATCTCTGCACCTCTTCTCATGGTTTGAACATTGGCTCCAAGAGCTGCTAGTAGTTCAACTTCATGTAGTATAGACAAAGTAGTACAGTCTTCAGCTAATGAGGGAGCATGTTCCATGATCTCAGATATTACAGACTCATCATTCAATAACTGAAATAATAAATAACCACTGCTTATTAAGTTACAGCACTTTTTAATATAAAACCTCACTCATTAGTGCATACAATATTCTTTTAAAGAATCCAAAGTTATCATATAATACTAAAAAAACACAGTAAAAAGATTAACCTGCATAGCTCTTGTCCAACCTGGAGCATTAGGTGTACATCCTAATGTTCTCATTGAAGAATTTAGATGTTGTAGTTCTGCATCAGTAAATGTTTGTGGTGGAGTTGGTGGATGCTGTTGCTTCTTTTTCAGTACATGAATCATTTCTCCATTTTTCACTCCACTGTCATGAAGAGTTGTATTGTCTCGAAGTATTTTACCATGATGAATTAACTCTTTCATAAAACCAAAATTTTTGTTAATATACAATTAATAAAATGTTAATATTTGAACTCTCTCAATGTATATATAATATTAATAAATGCAAACAATTAAGAAACTTCTATAACTTGGTACCTAATGATGATGATGGAATATTTGTTTTTTTCCCAGCTTCACATTTCAAACTATCAACAGTATTATCAAGTGCAAAGTTTTCAAGCTTATATCGCTCTATGGCTCCTGCCTTTACTTTAATACCCAAAAATACATATTGCATTGGTTCTGTTGTCTCCATTCTACAAATCAAAAGTTATGTTTCATAATAAAATTAAAGATAAAATCAAAAGGATAGTGCTATAAATTTATGTTAGATATATGTAAAACAAAGCTTCAATTTCCATAAAATACTGAATGTATTCATTGTTATTATATCTCAAGGGAACATTTGATAATAAAAAATCAACATAAAATTGACACTAAATAATATTATAGTTTATCTCCAGTTAATATACATTAGCTACAATTGCAGTGAAACTAATTTAGTCATATAAAATTATAACGCACTACCTATGTTGATCACATTGAATTTCAAGAAAGGTAATTCAGAAATGTCTTTTTACTATTTTGTTATTTGATTATAGAATACAATGTTTGTTATTCACTGAAGTTTCGATGTTACATTTTTGGAACAAAACACATTCGTGATACATTATGTTGTATAATTTACTGTTGAGAATTTATAATTATATCTTTATATGAATTTAGAGAAAGGAATTAGTTTCATTTTCATGGTATGTACTTAGTACTTACATAGATATCTAGTTGTGAAAACTTCGTTGTTATAAAAGAATCACAAAAACAACGAGTATCCAAAGAGACAAACACTGTCATATATTTGCGACATCATGATTGTTACCACAGATTGGACTGAGAGTATAATAGTAATATTTGGTTATAAAACTTTAAAGATAATTATGTTCTTAACTGAAAATAATGATAAACATTTTTAATGGTGAAAATCAAAGTTATAGTTAATTTATAACGAATGTCATGAATACGGGTAATTTTTAGGCAAAGCAATATAAAGTATATTTAAGTAACTTTTGTTTTACCTATATCCCTGAGTTTGTCATATAAAATTGATTAACTCTTTTATTATCTGTGCTTCTAACAAATTACAAAATAAATATTGCAATAGTTTAGCTGCCGTTGATTTCATTTGTATCACAAAAATATTTTGCGCTTACACTTTAAAATAAAATATATTACTCTCAATACTTACAAAATAGTCGATCCAAAGTCCTTTCTAATTTTTGGGAAGCTTTTTTGTCTCGACGGTAAGTTAATTTTTCGATTGTTTTGTAGATACGTAGGAACACAAGGCATGATTTTTTTTAGTGTATTATAATTTGTAACCAAATCAAACTATTTGTCACACAATAGTACTAGTATACAAATTATGGACTTAATGTTTTAACATAATATGGATTATTTTAAATGTTGTAGGTAGCTGAATTGCAAAAAATGGCTGCTGTAATCGTTCAATCTCGTTTTGCCGGCTTAAAGATTGAAGATGATGATATATCTCCTAATGAATCTCAAAAATCTAGAAAGAATAAAACAAACCCTGTGAAAAAAATGGATCCCATCAAAAAGACAAAGACTAACAACAATAATACCAAATCTCAGGTTGGTACTTTGCAGTGACTACGTTAAACAAATATTTATACTTATTGGAAACTATCGATACTACCAACCACTGTATTTAATTTGGTCTTTTAAATTTTGCATAGAATTTGCCCAAAAAACGTAAGCAGAAGCCCACTGGGGCCACTACAGAACAATGGGAAATGTGGAAGCAAAAAGATGAGGAAATGGTTCATGGAAATTATGAAACGGAACTGCAACAGGCAAGTTTTAAAGTGATGTGTCAGTATAAATCTATCTATTGCTAGTATTATTGTTTATGTTATTGTTCTCATTATTTTAATCTCTCCATTTGAAGTTTAATTTTTAAATTAAAAACTAATTGTAGGCTATACTTCTATCCAAACTTGATTATGAAGAGAAAAAAGATGTATACAAACAGTTAAAAAAAGATGCTGAATCAGAGAAGAAAGTAGAACAAACTCGTGTTAATAAGAAAAATAAAAAGAAGAATGTCATGAGCTTAGAGCAGTTCAATGAAATGGGAAATGTAAAAGAAGATGTTAAAAGTAAGTTCGATATTTTATCTTATATAATTTGAAATCTATTAAAATTTTATTTACAATAATTTTTCAATAGTTTCCAATGAAAACAACAAAAGTCCCCAAGATGAACCTCCATCATCCGATAAAGACACAAAATTCTTTGAAAGAGTTCAAGATGAAACAAAACAAGAACTTCTAAAAGATAAAATTATTGAGAGGGTAAAACATCAAACATTACAGGATGATGTAATAACCAGATTACAATATTTAGATGCTTTAGAAAAGAAAGATAATGAAATTGCAACTTTGAAGCAGGAGATTAAAAAGTTGAAAGAGGACCTGCTAACAGTAAAGTCAAGAAATAAAAAGTTGTGCAATATTCTTGGGCAGGGTGAAAGTAAGTCCAGTGATGAAAATTACATGTTAGTTCATTAAAATAAATTTCTATGATAATCTAATAAGAATACACATACTCTGTATCTATAACAGGTTTATGAGGGTCCCTTCCGAAAATAAAGACAGATGATAAATAATGCTACTAATAAATTTTAAACACATGTTTTTTTAATCAGGATCTATTTGTTCCTGTCCCATAATCAAAGGTGTCATTAGTACTATCATCTGCTTTCGATTTTGGGACAGGTCCCCTAACGTCCTGTATTATGATATTATATTCCTTTTTTTTATTAATAAATTTGTGCAACTTCTTAAAAATGATCAATTGATCATGTTATTTAAAAAAAATGTTTATAATTTTTTTTTTGTCAATGATCAACTTAAGATGGTGTTATATAGTTGTCAATAACATTTCTGTTTTTCTGATGAATCTATCCAAAAATCCTTTGAACATTATCAGTAAAATTTTTGCAATTAATGACATTTTTAGTGAGGGACAAAGCTGAAGTCCTTTTGGAAGTGGAGCGATTGCGAGCTATGCAGGTCGAACTCAATGCTGAATTGACATCCTTACATTCCGAACTTGAAAAAGAGAGATCTAAAAATGCAGATTCCCGGACAAAAGATAAGGTTAGTTAGTTCCATTTAAATAATATTAAATATTTTGTCTGTATGTTAAGATTCTAGATAACAAAAATCTATGTTTGTGTAATTAATTATAGAGTCCACTTTTTCTGTGCTTAGGCATAGCAAGAACATTGGTAAAAATAGTTACTAATATACCATTCGAAATATTTTTAAAAATAATATTCTAATAAAATATAATGTTCCAGAATCAATTAATTAGAAAGAAAAATATTCGTTTCGATGTTTCATCAGAAGCTATACTAATTAAAGAATCAAGTTCTGCAACGGCTTAACCATACATTGAAAATATGTTATTTAATTTAGATTACTTATAGTATGAAAATAAATTAGTGTAATTTTTCCATCATTTGTGTTTTTTCTGTAAATTATTTGACCCTTATGATGGGTATTTGAAATTAAATTTTATTTTCCAGAAAAAGAGGGGTGCAAACGGTGACAAGTAGAAATAATACTTTAAGAAATAAATCTGACAGTACTTATACTGTGTATAGATTTGTGAATTTTGATATACTCATAAGAGCAAAAATTGTTAAGAGCATATTACTTAAATGTAAACAATTGGCCACCTTTAAGTCTATCTATTAGTGAAAAACAAGATCTCTTTTTTATTTTTAGATTAAGTTAAGAAAAGTATTCTTTATTTCTTTATACAGACAACCTTTATTTATCATCGCCACTAATTCTGTGAGTTGATAAAATAAGAACGATTACTTTATAATTTGTATTATTTATATAAGGTTCTTTGCCATATAATTGATCATATTTATGAATAAAACATTAACTCTTTTTATGTCAGATTCTAGAGGTTAATAAATCTGTCTACAGTCCTAGTTTGTGGGATTCACGGACAACTGTTTCATTTTAAGAATCATAAAATTTAAATATTTCATTTAGACTCAAATATATTTAAATTGTAACACCTAAAAGGCAAGTCTGTTGAATTTCCACGTGATTTTTTATTAAATTTTTTATTTACAGATAACATTTTATTACTTTCATGGTACTCCTTCCTAATCTAATTCCTATAAATATTATGAAATTATTTACATATACATAGATTCCGCAAAATTATAATTCAGTCCGGATCGATCATTTTACGAATAATGACTCGTGTTCCAACTGCAAGTAGCGATTTGTCTTACGCCCTTGGGTTGAGGTTTATTGTTGTAGCGTGCTATTGCTGATTTTTTAAGGCATTATCGACAAACGAGCATAATAATTAAACACTTAATGGTAGATTGTGTCAATTCTTAAATGCAATGCTGTCGACTTTTTTTATTTTGTATATTAACTAAAGGACTTCACATCCTTTGCAAGATCTATGAATGGTGGTATATGAATCAAAAACGGGATCTAAATATAGATTTTTGAAATTACTAATATCAATTTGTAGTCGATGTTTACAAGATGTGCGAATAACACGCTTAAAGAAATTATAAAATATATACATGTTAAGTACTGGAAGAAAGTGAGCTCATGTTCTTTAGTAGCGCGCAAGGCGTTTTCCGCTACACCAATGGGACTTAGGATAGAAAATCTTTTAATTGTTTACTTTTTAAGCTCATTAGAATAGGATGCTTTTGTTGGGTTAAATAAAATTCAAAATAAAACAATGCAATCATTTTATTGCCATATCTAATTAAATACACAATTGTAATAATGTAATACGGCGCGTTATATTTTTGCATGAATACAAAATATCCGTGTTTATAATATAACTAAGGTTAGTTTCGAAAATTGAAAATTAAAATTGTGTATTAATTAATCGACACTTGTCTCCTGATGATTCTTAGAACTGAAACATCGGACGACTCATTTAATAATAATATACTTACGTATAAAGTAAGGTATAAAGATAAATAAAAATACTTCTATTGTTACAATAATTATGCATAGATCACTTAAATCTAAAGGACACAACAAAGCGAAATACGAATAAATATTTAGGCTAATTTTGTTCCAGAAGTAAGGCACGGACGTTAAAATGAATATTTTTATACTCACGAATAATTAGTTCCTAAATGTATTTACGTATTAACATTATAATTTAATAAAAAATTATAAGGAGAAGCGTTAAAATATAATAGTACAAGGTCTTGAATTATGACTAGTATTAAATACAACAAATACAAATAGATAAAAATTCATATGTATAAAAATACAAATTCTTCGTTCAGACTATTTTCTGAATATAGCTAGGGTTAACTTATAATTGACTTAACGATACGAGTGTCATAGTGGCAGTAACCGCAATCAAGGCAACGTGAATTTGAATTCTAAGGTATTTTTGGTCCAAAATTTTTATTAGCATCTAACAATTTCACGTTACTTCGGCATGTTTAAAAAATACGTACATCATTTTAATACTGTTATAAAATAATAATTATGTTAATAAGTATCGTTAATGCTAACAAGACTATGTTAAAACTAGAAATTACTTAAATAATATGGCAGTAAGTGGTAATTGTAGAGCATTGTTTAATGTGCTTATCCTGCGAGATTCATCCCCACAGAGTGATCTTATTCGAGTACTTATGCGTACAAATATGCCTATTCGTTGGGTTACTTTATGTTACAACATGAAACAACAATTACCAAGGCACGTTTACCCATTCATTCAGATTTTGTGGCACAAATGTTATTATTTTTGCATTTTGAATTATCTCCCTTGCTTCACGTGAAAATTGTTTTTCTTAGTATGATGTTTGTTCTCCACTGTGATGTAAGTCGAGATTTTAGGTGTCCTGAACAATTCTGCGGTGTCTCCGCACCATTTCTCTAGTCGTCATAAAGTAAAATTATGTGATTCTTCTATTATCACTGTTTACATCGTTAAGTTAAGGCTTCAAATGCCTATTTCGTTTACGTAAATCAGCATAAACATTATCTTGTATATTTTTATGTGTATTTGTCTTTGAAGTTCGAAATTCTATTCGTTTACCTTCGAACCATTAACACGCCGGTACATCTACACACCGTATAGAATGAATCGGTCTTGTCGTAGGATCGCATTCCGAATCATTTACAACATTATTAGATACTTTGTTCACACAGTGCACATTTCTTTGCTTAGTTGCCTCTTCACCCTGAAAAAATAGACCACTATAAGTCAGGTTCTTTATATTAAAGATTAAAAGGTTAAGTTTGCTAATAAAATATAAATTACGTCTGTAATATTGAAATAACTGCTTATCTCTCTAGTCTATACAATATAAGTATCTTATCATCATCAATATCAATTCTAAAGTACTGTAAACGTTACGTTGGCGTGAGAGACCTCTAATTAAATAATTGTGAGAAATACCGGCATGTGACAGGGCTGGCATGATTTCCAAGGGCCGACCCACCAATGCGTGCAGTCCGGCTGACGGCACTGCTGCATTAATGCATCATGTCTGGGCTGCTCGATATGATAGCACTGTGATAAATCCACTTGCCCTAATAAAAAAGACATAAAAATCTGAAAACGTATCCTAGTGGTGATACTTCAACTCAACCACCAAGCTTGGCTTGTTGCTTCAAGGATGCTATTTTTCATATTCAATTTCCTGAGTAAATGATAATTGAGGTGCTACACGCACAAATTCATTTATTAAAAGCCGGTGTGGGATCTTTTCGTTTACCTCGTTAAGAACCATAGATAAACGTAATTTAACGGAGGTACAGGTTAATCTCTAGGTGCGCAAGAGGAATTTTTAAAAGCTAAAACTGCTTTAAAATGTAAACTTATAGCGACTGACACGAATGAAAAACTTGCCACTATGTGGTTACAACAAAATTAGACAAACCGTTACATACAATGTTTGTCGCACTTTTTAGGAAATTAGAAGTGATTAAAGTCAAGTTAAATACTATCTGATTGCGTAACTATTATAAGATAAACAGTTTGTATTTTGTTTCGAGCATGTACATCTCAGGAAAATTTGTAATGATATAAATGAAGAGCTGCGGATGTATGGATATTATTTCATACGGAAGTAAAGCCTACTTACGGTTGCGATCATCGAAGCATTGATAGTGCCTATGCATTCGGCCTAGGCCGCAGGTGACGGAACAAGCGGACCAGTCAGACACGCGGTAATGGAAACGTCGCTTGGGCTGATCCACTACGTATTGGTATGTGACTCCGGGATTACGGTGCCGACCTCGGAATATGCGTTGCTGAAAAATTAAGGTTGTTTTTTATTTTTTCATCGTAGACAATCGCTAAACCACTCGCTATAACTAAGGTTAGAACTAAGAGCTCCCATCCGGGAATTCCCACCAAAGTAAATACAAAATCAGTTTATAAGTTAAGTATCTACAACGGAATAATTTATTATTAATTTTTAATTAATCTCTGACTAATTCAAATCTGTCCTGAAGTTCGAATGGTGTGTTAAATTATTATTATTAGTAATAAATTTTATTTATTTTATAGTTCCTATTTTAAAACAGCTATTGAGCGGATTACACAATATGTATAACTTAAATATACTTACATAAACTTTAATGTCTTCGGCTAAGGGACCGCTAATGCGTACTTTTTCCCAATCCCGATCTCGTTCGTAGATTGCAGGTGCTCCGGCTACAAAATACTCCGTTAGAGTAGTATTCCTGAAAATAAGTGGTATGTCGATGTTATTTCTTTTATTCTCCTATTTATTAAAATAATTAATAGTAACCTTGATTTAAAATATTTTATTCTCACCGAGCTCCATTTAAGTAAATCCTACTCGATTTCGCGCTTGCTATAGAAATATAGTTTCCAGGGCTGACTTTCTCTTGAATTTTCACATTTCTTGACCCGGCAGGAATAACAGCAACCTTATGAAAAATATTTCATATAGTTTTTAAAAGCAAGGTTATGTGTGGAGGCATTTACTTTGTAAGTTATAAATCTGTTCGTCTTCGTGTCATGGCATGTTGCCAAGAGATATTCGACGATGATGGAAACTCATAGCGTTCGCAATTAGATTTATGATAATCTCGATTTAAGAGATCTGTGTTGAAATATTGCTAAGAATTTTAATAGTTAGCTTTAGAAGCTCTACAAAATCTCGAATAAAACCATGCTATAT
>JAOSYY010000009.1:9082316-9105358 GCA_025727935.1 Hebomoia glaucippe | reverse complement strand
TGTGTTGAAATATTGCTAAGAATTTTAATAGTTAGCTTTAGAAGCTCTACAAAATCTCGAATAAAACCATGCTATATATTTTGGTCTAAAACCTATGTGTCGACTGTATTATTGAAAGGCAAATATATAGACTTAAAGGTTGTAGTTGTGTTGGGCATTTTAGATGAAATATACACTGTAGTATTGTTCATTTCTTATGCAAATGTCGAAGATTTAAAATAAAACTTAAAGAAGTAAAATTTGACTTATTTAAAAATGTTTGCGAAGCGACGTGAATGTATTAAGTGATCACTAACCTCACTTAATCCTGAGCGACGCGTGGTGTCCTTGTTGTATATACCTTGCACCGTTTTGCATGCAGAACCATCTCCGCCACACACGCCGCACTCGTCTTCTTCTACGTCAGAATCTACTATCCAGTCACAGCCTACCTTGTAGCAGACACCTGCAAGCAAATAATAAGTATTCATGTCACCTTACCCCAAATTCCATCTGATTTTTAAAAATCTTAATGCTTTAAGGAGAATGAACCATTACTCACACTCGAATTTCAACACGTGACTCAAATAGCAATATATACTTCAGGATTGTCAAAATTTCAGTATGACTTTAAAATATATCTTTATAATAACTATTCTCATCATATCTCCCTATAACATCACTATATCAGCTAAACGATAATGCTTATGAAAATCGTGATTAGGATAGAGGTTCTATACTCAAATCACAAGCCGCAACTGATATGCGAATCTTACGGTGTGCCGGGCGATATTACGATATTAGGAGACTGATAAACGCCCTATTTTATCTAATGGCTTAAAACAAAACCTTTAATTTACAGAAATAAATACAAGCTTCTGAAATCAATGAGATTCTTAAAAATAAACTCACCAGATATGCACATGTCTCTAGAGCCAATGGACTGGCGGCAGGGTGTGCCGTCCAAAACGAAACCACCCACCATCTCCAAATCGTTCCTATTACGCGGCACGCACTGTAGCTCGCATGGCTTATCTGAATAACAAATAGATACAAGATCTAGACTGATAGATATAATAAAAATTATAAAATTTCATAAATAGTAGCATGGGATGATAATTAAAATTTAAAAGTTAGTCTGACATCTTAATTCTCTTTCTATTTTGTTTAATGGTAATGGTTTTTTACCATATTAAAATAAAGTGACAAACCTTGGTCGATATAAGGTATCCATTCGGTGATAGTTTCATTGTTGTGTATCATGTTGTTGTATCGCGTGCACTGTACTTCCCTAAACGTAGGTTCATTGATAGGGCACGGATCTGTGTTGCACACCTTGTACCTGTATGTAATTTTATTAGTTAAACCTGTCATTACTTTGTAAGGGAACATCTAGTACATACTACAGATAGTTCAGTGGTAAAATCAACTGTCATTTATTAAGTGAAATAGTTATTTTACGAATATAAAAGAACTAGCTGACCCAATAGACGTTTTCCTGTCTTAAGTTTAAATAATCAATTCGAGTTGATATAATTAATAAATATTATATTAAGCAAGTGTCAGATATGTAAAATTAAAAATATCGTTTATTTGCCTCCAAGTTTCATATTTTTTTTTGTCCATAAGAACCTTCTTCCGACAATAATAAACACAACAAAAAAAAGAATTAGAGAAGTTTTCTTACATTCACGTGAGATGCGATGACCAAGAGAAATAAAGATTTATTTTTATATATAAAACCGGAATCGTTATATAAATATTCTGCACTTCGTCGCCATATATATTTTGACTAAAGCTCAGGCAATGTTCTATAAAGGGTAATGTATATAATATAGATTTAAAATGAATATGTATTACAAAATCAATAGAATTGTTATGTAGATACTTTTGATCAGTGCGATGTTATATTAAGATTCTAACTCAAATTAGAATATCGTAGCATTAATCTACACCGTAATGGTTAGACGCAGCAATAATGATTAATATTTAACATATTAGTTTTTAGGAGCTTATTTATATATAAAATATTTACCGGCTTCTATCTCCAATGCAGTACTGTCCGTTATTATAGGGCTCCGGATTATTGCATTCCCTATATTGCGTAGAGACGCCAGCGCCACAGCTGCGGGAGCATTCACTCCAATCGCTCCATGGGCCCCACCCGCCATCTCGCGGTGTGGGTGAAGGTGTCCGCGCCACACATGTTTGGTTTTGACACCACTATAAAGTAATTTCAAACTAGGAATGCTATATTGATACAAAGAAAACGCAGCTAAAGAATATTTTTTTAATATTTTCCCGTCATTTTTATGTAAACAGAGATCAAAGTTTACCGCGGCAATATCCCATTCGATATCCTTACGAATATTATAAACGTGAAAGTTTATGAGAATGTATGAATGTTTGTTACTTTTACACGCGAAAACTATTGAACCTATTTTAATGAAACTTTATTGAAATATAGCTCATAAATCGGAATAAAACACAGGCTATAATTTCTAAAGATATTGTGACACGGATAATGCCGCAGGGCACTGCCAGTATGTATATATAAAATAAAAACATTTTGTAAAACTTAGTCTGTTTCGCATAATCTTCAATACGACTGACCGATTTTAATACACTGATTTTCACTGATGGATAGTTAGTATTATAGTGATTCATGTAGCATAGTTTTTTGGGAATATAATTAGGGTTCCGCAAAAAGCCTTAAAAACCCATTAAATTTCGTTGATCAGTTTTACTACCAACTGTTTGATTTTGTGTGGTTTAGTTTGATGATAGAAAAAATATGCACAAAATTTACGCGTAAATCCGCAGGCCATTGCCAGTTATAATAACAAGTATGGAGCCATTAGTATCAATGAAATAGAAACTTTGTAAAAAGATAAATATGGAAATTTTAGTGTTAATGGTTGGATATTATCTTTATATTGTTGATTTACAAGACCAGACCTATCCATCAAACTAGTTTTGTATAACTTTGAAAACTATCGAATATTATAAATGATTGTCAATTCACTAAATTAATATAACAATTAGGCTGAGGTAATGAAAAAGAAAGTTTTTACACATTTATTACTGTACGTTTAAGAAAAGAGAAACGACGCATTTTTCTTATTGACTAAACTTGTTGTTTCTATGTGAAAACCTTATCAATAAAAACGGAGGTTAGAAATGAAGTGAATTCTATCTTGGAATTTTAACGTTATATTCGATATTTATTTCCTTTTTTCTTAAGATAATTTTATTACACTATTGCAGGACGGTATACTTAAATATCACTTGCATAAGTAAAATAAGTATTTAATCGGCAAACCCTTCTTTTCGGTGCGGTTGAGTTGTTCTGCAGAGGTGGTTTTGAAAGGTATTCCTTTCCCAACTATCTGAATAAAATTGCGAGCATAACAGTGCGAGTGTGAAGACATTCCCTTCTTAAAAATAGGTTTTTATTACTGGTAGTGCATAGTTACCATATTTTCTCCGCATGTGGTGCCCGGAGCTGCAGGCCTGAGCATTGTTTTACATGTGTTGTTAACGAGACACCACAGATGTTCGCAGAGCTCCGTGGGTTTCGCGCAAACAACTGCTTCCGCACCGAACTGCAGATGGCATTGAGACGCAGCATCGAACATTACCCCTGCTGGAACCTCTGGGTATACGTAAGGCTCATCTTCTGTTGGCCTATCGCTCAGACATTCGCCCAAACCAGCACTAAAAACATTTTACGAAAACTTTTCATTTTGTTCCCTAATCTATAATATTTTTATAAAGTTTGTTTGGTTGAATATTCTAAAGTCAGGAAGTACTGGTGCGAATTAAAATTGTTTCAGTGTCAGATTACTGGGAGCATAGCTTCAATGAAAAATGTTGCGAATCGGAACTTTTGAGAGTTGCAGTTGCAGGCGCTGCATAGAGTTACACAAAAATTGTTTATTAGGCGTTAAAATAATATTCAGTAATGGCCACAACCAATGGATCGAAGATTAGGTACGTACCTACATAGATGTATGTATAATGGTAGAGCTTTTAGAATCCATTATTGATATTTTTATTATGCAACCGTCTAAAAGCATTGCAAAATGCTTTTAGAAAACCTACACACCAAATGTAAAACATGACAGTTGTTGTTAAATAAATGAAGATATTTGCATTTTGTATTAAAATGAACGTGGGTTATATCGTGATCAGCATCAACAATAATGATTTAACAATATTTTGTTAAAACATAACACTCCGAAAATGCTAACGTTACATTATCAAAAAAGGCTTAAAGTATTTTTATATTGGAATTTCATTTACTGTGTCATTTCTCCAACATTGTTTTGTCAGTTTCGAATTCCATAAAGGCAATGTAATTTAAAAAATGAACAAGATGGTTGTTTTGGCGAAATATAATTGGGCCAATTGCTTTGAATGGATGCCGCGATATCTTAACATCCGCTGTAAGCATGTATTTTGCGTAGGTATTTTTATTCTCGTGCACTGGGCACACCTCATATTCGCATATTATCAAAATCAATTTTGAAATCTTTTGAAAATTTAATAGTACTTTGCGACTATTTAAACATAATTATTATAATATTAAGATAAAGAGATCTTATTAAATTGTTTTGTTATGGTTCTGTTTCTTACAAACATAATAAAAACAATATTTTATTATGACTTACATGTTTTGTAACATGTTCAATTTAAATTTAAAACACAGCATTATAGAGTAATATCTACTTTTTTAAAAATCTACTTAAAAACCGTATATAATAGACTTCGTATTATTTGGTATCTAAAATAATCAACTTAGATATTATTCTTTATAATTATAGGTCTTTGTTTACTTACTCTAAGAAATTGGTAACATCACGTTTGCTGCACCTTGACCATGCAACTTGGACCGTGTCTGCTTCGAAGATAGGTGTCATGATATGCAGCGTAGAGCCTTCTCGGCGGTGGCAGCCTATTTTCTCCGTGTCGTGGTATAGGCCGAAACTAAAACAATTCATACAATCGTTAAAAATTACACACCTTCATACATTGATAACGCCCTTAAGTTTTATTTACTGTCTCAGTTTATTATATATACTTAATAATATTATTTTCTTTTAGTATCAGAAAATGCAGTTCTATCATTGTTTCCATAAATAGAACTACAATTTGCTTCATGTGGTACTCATTCATTATTCTTCATTCATGATAAAGATAATAGGAAAAAATAAGAAAGAACATGTGTGGGCTGATAGTGCGGCGTCAATGCACCGAGTGCAACGTACTCGACGAATGATGCATTCATATGTCTACAGTAGAAGAAGGTCATTGGCTGGGCCTTGCTGTTTACGTAACTTACATAACCTGCGTTTGTTTTAGATTGTTGCCATTGTCTGGTGCATTGTAACAAGACACTGTTTCGTGCAAATACGTCGAACAGTGAAACGTCTATAAATAATAAGCAAATGATGCAATACCACGTTCCGCGTGAATACGATGTTTAATAATTATTTTCATAGGCATACATATCTAAAAAGCAACGTCCTTGCGGCAAGCCCAGCTTAGTAGCGTGAGTCAGCCTCTCAAATCTAAACGCTAGGCAACCGATCCCGTTTAAAACGTTAAACACTATAGTACCCATTTAGGATCACTAGTAAGACATTTCGAGTCATGAAATATAGCAGTGTTGGCGCCAAGACGCCGGCTCTTATATTATTTTTTAAGATGAGACAAATTTTAAATATAGATGTGCTTGTAATCTTGTATGCATACTTACAAAAAGTTGTTTCGAACTAAAATAAGGAAACTAACGAAAAAATAAGTGGAAGTGACGTGTGAAATATTAGGAAAAAACTATATTTTTTAATTATAATATAGGCATCTTGAATTTTAAATTATTAGTAAACGAAACCACTAATTAAATACCATAATAGAATTTAATGAAATATTTATGGTTTTATACATACTCCTGACATTGTCTTATACTCCTATGTAATAACAATAGTATATACCTGATTCTATCATAATAAATCATTAAGCTATGTTGGTTTGTCTATTTTGTGTAAAGGCAGCACCCATGTTCTAAGAACTGTTAAGGCCAAACTATTTTCAACCGCGTTTCCCTGAATTTCTGGGCATCCAATGCAAATGCAGCGTGCGTGGGTAAATACGAAATTGTAATATTTTAATTCTATTATACACCTACTCATTACCAAAAGAATATGAAGATCCCATGTAATTTTTTCGATGAATAATTGAAAGTTAAGAGCGAGCACATTATAATATAATGCTGATTATACTTGTAAAATTAATTTATACTCACCACACGTTTCGAAACAATGAAAGTTTAATGGGTGTAAATAGTAATTGAGATAGTGCAGATTATAAGTTGTGTTGTAATGTTATAGTAACCTATTTATGCATGTATTTTAAATAATTAAAGCAGATATTGCAACGATAATGTATGAAAGCAAATTGTTACGAAATTCGATCATACTGAAATGTTTGTGAGCTGTATAAATTTTAGTTTAGTCTTGAAAGTAGGTAGTCGTTTTATTACAAGCTATGATATTTATACTTTTATCTATATCATTTTGTTTTATGATACACGAATGTCGAACGCTTTGATGTTTACTATTTGATTCTAGCAAAACACTAACAGACTGTGCCCTCTAGCTATATTTTTTTGTAGACCAAAAGCTTATATGCTAAATAGGAATGTTAAAATATTGGTAATCCATTATGCTGGGCCTTATTGATCTAGTGGAAAACTGATCGTGGTTTCCTGATTTAACGTGTTTAATTTTTTTTTAAATTTCTTTAAGCATCTTACACGTAAGTCGAGTCATATTTCTTGTATTAAATGAGTGGATGAAATTTCTAAAAAATTATGTTCCAATCCCCATCCTGGTCAAGTACTACTATTCATAGGTGAAAAAGAGGCAAGGTGCCGTAGTACGGATTTGATTTCACCGTATGAATTCAGGAATGCTTGAAATAACAATAGATAAGTTGACCGTGCATCATTGTATCATAATAACATGTATACTTTTTAAATAATTAATAGTTGAGCTATCTCCTACCATCAAGTAAATCTCAGCTCGCCTGTCAATGACTGAATTAAAAAAGAAAATTCTTCATAAATAACTTACTTGTGCCCTAGTTCGTGTGTAATGGTGTGTGCCAGCATAATTCCATTGTCTTCATTGACAGAGCAACTCCGGTCAGGCTTGCACATGCCAGCCACATGCGCCACACCCAAGGTACTGAAAGCATATAGTTATTAATAAAATAAAAGTAAAACCACGATTAAGGAATGAACACAAAATCAAAGAAGATTTTATGGCCATTTCATTTATGCTCTATAATTTTATACTTATTTTTATACCAATTTAGTTTTCTATACATTTCATAAATAACAATAATTTTATTTATAGTTATATGAAAGAAAATTCATCAATTTTTATTTTTAGGTTTTGGATAATGAAATTTTTTCTACTATAGAGTGTACTTTATATATATATATACTTTTCTGCAACGTTTCCAAGTTTGAACTATCTATAAAAATAAAACGAACTGCATGGCAAATATTTTTTTATCATTGAAGATTATTCTATTCAAATTATATGACTTAGTCAGACGAGTTAAGCTTAAAAATAGATTACGAAATACATATATAATTTTAATGGGTTGTATAAAAATCGTGACAAGTATATTGAATACTGATAGGCGCGTGATATAAGCATTAAGTGACGAATACTAGATAGCATAGCTTTAACATTATCTATAGAAATAAGCTTTTAGTTATAAATTTAGCAATCCTCGGAACCTGATATAGGTATAAATAAGGTGTGTATACAAAAATATAATCACACCAAAAAGATTATAAATACAAAAATGATATCAGGAGTTCACTAAATTGAAAAATGTAATCTTCTTGTGTTGACAATTTCGAGTTGACAATTAAATTATGTAAAAAATTGCCTTTATGTTAAATTTTTAATGGTAATCAATATTTCTATTTAATATATGTATCAAAATCTGATTATACTTTAATATTGGTTGATCGTAGCGATGAAACAGAGTTGCCGGGAATAGCTCGCTAATAATACACGCATCTGATTCACGCGGAAACCAATAAAAGCACTGCAAATTCTTTCTATGTATATGTAAACCAAATATTGACATACACGTTTCCTACGCGACTTTACATTGTCATATATACTTTTTCAGGTATTTTTTTTCAAAGACGTATTATACAGAGTCAGAAATGTGTATTAAAATTTTGTGTTCCTTATTTTATTCCATATTCAGCGACAACGAATAAAATGCGCGCGTTGATGTCTTTTGTAAGACACAATAAGATATTAAATCGGTAAGTGCTTATCGATTGGAAAAGATGTAAATATTCGCCGTTAACGAATCGTGAGTAGAGGTCTTTAAATATTAAGTGTATTAGGGAAGTGTATTGGGGACGTGACATATAAAAATGAATACATAATAGTATTCATTTAACATTAGTTTATATAAGTGATAAACTATTCAGAGTCAATGTCAACTTAGGTAAAGATGTTCTGCCTCTATTGTATAAATATAGAAAGATAAGTTATGGAGATAAGGAACATTAAAGTAAATAATTGTGGTGGCAGTGATAAGTACCTAAATAGAATTATTATGTAATAACGATTAATAAACGAAGATAAAAACCATTTTTCAATAGTTGATATTATTAACGAATGAATTTAATAAACAGTTAAACTTGCTTTTCATCAAGTATTTTTTTACATTTAATTATGAATGATATGACACGAGGAACTTTCAAAATGTATTAGCAGTAATTTTCCGGTTACGTTATGTAATATGCAATTTGCGTCGCAATTGCGAGGTAATTACAATTTAATGTCATTACATTTTGATTTAACATCTCCTTTGTGTAGAGCCATAAATCATGTGTTGGGGTTGATTGGAGCGTTAACATAAATTGGACACAGATAAGTAAAGACGTGACGACACAAAACAGTCGTTTGAGAAAATGTTAAACTTTGTACGAGTCAGTTTACATAAGGCTTAATGCAACATAATCTTGTGTCATAAAATAGCGGGCATTTGTACCAAAACATCGTAAATTGAAATAGATTTCAAAATCCAGTATCTTAGCTTTAAATATTTGTTCTCCAGTTTAATGACCTAAAACGTTTATTTTGAATTTAAAAACCATCATAATATGTATAAGCAAAACATGTGCAAACAAAAGGCAAATAGACAAGTTTTCAATAAATAGTGATTGAATTCATTATATAATGATATTCCATCGTTTGAAATACTTAAAATACGAGAAAGGCAGAGAACACATGTGATGTGATTATGCTAAAGATATGTATTTACACATGCCTTAATAAAAACACATTAACAAAAAGGTGAGATAAGCTGTCGAAACGGCCAGACAGCTTGGCGTCGTCACTTACCACTCGCACCTCGCGGTCACAACCCACAATACAGAATTGGAAATCGATAACAATTTATCATATCAATATGGCCTTTATCGGGCTCTTATCAATTTATATCATTTTTATCAACGTTATATCATATACCTTAAGATTTATTTGTGTTATGAGAAGTGAGAAAATAAATTGTTTTATACGTTTTCAACGTTGACCCAGATACAATAGGCGTGGTGTGGGTTGTGGTATATTCACGACTGTGCCCATATTGATGACTGCAATTTTTTTATGCAGTTCAATGCATAATTCATGAACGTCTTGTAGGTCCGACAGCCGCCTGGGGGCCGACACCGTTACGAACACACTCATTGTCTTCTGATTGCCGCCTTCCAAGAATATTCGACTACTCGTTTGTACCGTTTACCGAACACTTCAGAATTTCTTAGTCATTTAGTGCATTCGCCATTCATTACACATACTCTATACGAATTTACTACGTGATTTGTGTTAGCATCTGACTCTTGATTTATTTAAGCTTTTTACTAAACAACCCGGTATTTGATGGAATTGAAATTACAGAGCGCATAACATTTTTAATAAACACTTCATCGATGGCTAAATTGTAAACAGATATGCGTTAGTTGTTAATTCGATATTACATAAGGCGGGCTTCTGTTTTGCGTCAGCCGCATCTATTCTAGCCTGTGGATAGATTCGGTGTTTAGCTGAAATTAACGTATTGCGTTTACTGCATCTCGAAGAGTTTTAAATAGCTTGTCTATACAAAATATTTACAGTAATATAAACAAACGAATACTTGGGTATTACTCACGGCGTTAAACATTTTCTTGTTAGTTACCGATTGATGTATGAGAGGTGTGCCATGTTGTATTGTATTTACATATTTGGAAATCATCGCTTCACCAATCGTTTTATATTGTTAATAATTATGTAAGACGGTTGTAATAGGCTTTTGTTAAGTTTTGAATGTTCAATTTATATTTATTGTATATCCTTGACCTTAATGTCGGTGTTTTTGAAGTGAGTACAAATTTGGCGTACGCGGTCAGAGCCATTAGCGATTCGTATATAGGTATAATATGCAAAAAATTCTGTAACTCGAATTTTTACAGCTTGTTATAATGTTCATTTACGATATTTTTTATGATTGTCCGGTACTTAATATGGTATGTAAGGAATTGGAATAATATAATTTATGTATGTCATCTTAAGAATTGTGTTTGTTTTGTAACTAAAACATCAGCTATACAAAGCGTTTGAACACGATGTTATTTAATATTAGCACAATATGTTATTTTATTGTCACGCATTCGCAATAAGACTGTCAGGAGTGATAAAGCATGGGTGCAAGAGTTAAGTTTTTCAAGTACTATTGTATGTTATACGTAAACAGATACAAAATTACGAATATTCAATTTGGTTTAGGATTTTTCTACACGTATAATAATTTATTTATATAATTATTGTTCAACAATATTCAAAATGAAACCAAAACATTATTTACTTGTTTTTGTTTTACATAATTATCAGAGTATATTTTTATCAACGAATTCATATCAATTTATAAATGTATTCACGAATAATTGTGTGTAAGGTACTTTTAGAAATCTTTTGGAGCCAAAATGGGTGCGTCTCGCGAGGTATCAAACAGGTGGTGCTGAGTGCGGAGCAACACTGAAAGTGTTCTATTTCGGCGCGTGTTACTCACTGCCACTCTATTTACTCAGCAAACAGACGCCTGCTTCTGCCATTGACCTTGTCTCAATTCAAGATTGCAAAAATTATTACTATTATCAATAACTATTTGCGTTTGCCAATTTTATTGCGTAAATCGGGCGCTCCAATTCGGCGACGCCGCGGCTAGTTTAAGATTTAACTTTGAAGATTGACATCATATATAAAAATAATTTAAATATTGATGAAAGACTAAGTGGAAGGGAAACTTTATTAGTCATACCTTAACAAGTCAAAATGAACAAGGTCTCAAACTGACCAAAAAACATCTTCAAACCCAAATTTGGTTTTGCATGCTATATCCGGGTCAATTATTGGCAAGCACAGTTTCTATGTTTGTCAACAAGGAAGATATAATATTTATAATATTAATACTAATAAATAAATAGCATTAAACAATTCCCTACCTACAAGGTAAGTCGTGCTGGCTGCATATATCTTGTCTGGTGACTAGAATTGCTACATCGTGATGGTGAGGATCGTTATCATCATTAGGATTTAGCTGATGTTGCCAACGACAGAACGATGCGAGGGTAGAGTCAGCATTTGTCGTTACTTGTAGGTCTGGAGCGGCTTCTAGCTCTTCTACGAGAATTATCTTCACGACAACCACTTTAATATAGTTGCCGATTGATGGGTCCTTGTATAGATACGATACCTGAATATATACAGTTTATAAGTTTATAATTTAACATATATTTAATAGGAATAACTTTTGGTTATTATAAAGAATTGATTCTGAATACGAAACTGAATAGCGAATAAATTATGTTAACAGTTTTATTATTCAAATTAAACGTTATCTACAGTTGTTATACCATAATCAGCTTTAGCTAACTACTTACCATATTCATAATCGTAAGAAGATAAGTTTCCAGGCTGCCTTGATCATGGAAGTCAGTCATTGATTTGTCAGCAACTAGTAACACTTCAACGTGTCGCGGCTTACTCACAGAACGAGTTGACCGCCTAGCTTCATTTTGATGCCATCGTTTATCCAACCGCTGATGAGAACGATGATATTTCTAAAAGATATATAATGAAATACACAATGAGAAAACACGATTTCCCATATAAACATTTTACAGACACGATGCTTTTATGCTAGTGCTCGTATAGTTTACAATGGAAATTACCTTATTATATCTCGATTTTTTGTATTCGTCGAGTTTGTTGCCTGGTAAGTTTTTAGTTTCCCATTGATACCTAGGTTGCTTTGTAGCGCAATTTTTTGACCTTCGACGTCGTCTCGGACGGATTCTTCGCGGTTTTTGTTCAATTCTAGATTTGCTGATAGTTTTATTTTTCGACAAATGTTCTAGAGAGTTGCTATTTTCTGAAGATCTGGAGACTGATTGCATTCTTCTGTGTTCCATTCTTCTGGATTGTTGTCTTCTATATTCCAAAGGATCTCGTCGCAGTAATTCTAGGCGTTTCCGTCTTTCTTCTAAGTAAGTTCTACGTCGGAGATCCATAGCCTCCTTGTGACTTCCTTTTGTATTAGAATATCTATTATTATTTCCATTTCGTTCATGATTATTATGATTAGTATAACTTGCTCTACTATTAACTTCCCTTTTATTTCTGTAAAAGGTTTTTATCTTGTCAACCGCTGATCTCTTAAAAATAATGTGTGGTCGTTTATTAGAACTATCGGTGGGCACTTGATTAGACGGTTCAATCCAGTATTCTCCTTGCTCTGTTCGCAAATGTCCTGTCTGTTAAAAGAAAATTTTAATGTATCATCATATATGAATGTATCATAGATTAAAGCTATGATTTCATTATCAAAAAGATGATTGTGTTTATAAATTCGTTTGTTTAAAACCTAACTTCTTTGAGCTTTTTTATTTTGTCTAGACTGTTAAATTGTGAGCAATATTATAAATTTAAATTATAAACGTCTCGGGTAGTTGTATCTGGCAATAAGTATGTTATTATCGAGTTGAGCGACCGGCTAGTCTGTATGTCGCCGACCTTGCGAGTTAGAAGGCCGACTGCGAAAGTCCCATTCAGCAGCTCCTTCTATCTATCATGTCAAATTTTAACGTGAACCAATAGGCATTATTAGTCATTATTTATATAATCTTTAACCGTTTATAATGAAACGAAGTCAATAGTATTTAGTTGTCATTTTCAAAAATTTCAATGACTCAAATCTACGTATGACTTAAAGAGGAAAAATTATGCAAAATATTTAAGGAACCAGTACATATTTTTATTTACATATTGATAATACTTTAGATCGGTTTAGTCCTAATCAAATAATAGTTTGGGAGAATAAGAATATATTAGATACTTCTTTATACATAAATTTAAGGATGACATGAATAAAAAAATAAAAAAAAAATTGTTACAAAGTAAACTGTTGAAGAAGATCGAAAGTTGATTAATGAAAACTGACAAGTGTCTACGCAACGACCTCGAGTCAACCGAGTGTAAATTATATTTAATTACAATATCGTGTCTAAACTTTTTGTTTAACCACCTCATGTTGAACCGGTTGGGTCTATTTTAAGGTATAAATTAAAAACAGATAATATAACACCTGAAGTATAAAGAAGTTGGTATGTAATTGCAATGAAATTAGCTTCGCGGTTGGAATTGTGACATTGCCTTTCAAAAGCAAGATATTAATTTTTATCTTGTATAAACCTAAAGTCGATTTAAGTTCGTATCATGTGTTTATAAAGAAATTCTCGATTATGAGACGGCCGTTAGTGTTTTCTTTTGACGTTATGTCGTAATAAGTAGTGGTTATCGCGACAGCGGATCATTGGAACAGGCTTACCGACACCGTATAAAATTAAACACAAAGTTGTACTTATCCGTGTAATCGATTTGTTTATTTTGTTTGTATCGTAATGTAAAATAATATAATAAAATATTAAATACCAAAAATTTCACAATTTACTTTTGTTCGTTATCTTGAAAAAAGATCTTTCCTGGGTGTTTTATTTCGTATCCGTTTCAAAAATGTATAATTATATTAAAAAAATGGTAGCTTAATATAATTTTATGATAACCAAAATGGTTTTTATGATACTTAAATACATTATCCCAAATCTAGATCAGATTTTCCCCGAATTAACATGTATTCATAATAATTATGGCTTTGAGAGTTTATATGAATTAGTGAACTTGAAACACTGGAACATAAATCATTTCCATTACATTTATATCACATTTTGCAAAGAGACGCCTTTCTACAATGTGTACTAAATCAACATTTCTCTTCCAAGTGATGTAGGTGAGATGTATGTCGTACTCATATACGCATTAAACATTTTATTATTTTACATATGCGTATCAAAATAAAATCCTAATTTGATTTTGATGTTGAAATAAACAATAATGTGAAAGTTTTAAGTAATCCAGTATGATTTCTATCTTTAATTCATTCTTAGTTCATCATTAGTTTAGAAAGCAATATTATAGGTTGACTTTGTAATTAAAAGGTTTTTCATAAGGGATAATTTACGATTCGTCAAAATAGATTGACTTTATAATAATTATGTAAATAGAAATGTTTGTAATATGTAAAAAAATAATAATTGATATCTTTTCCGTAACGTCATTATGAGCTCGTTGGTTCGGGGAAATATAAATTACAATTCGTATACCTAATTCAGGATAATCTTAAATCATTTATAATAAATGAAGGTGTATTTTAAAATATAAGGAAAAATATGCTGAGTAAAATTAATTCAAGTTATTTACCATATCGAAGCATGAACAACTTCTCAAACAAAACGTATCTATATGACGGCCAAATGTAGTCAAATGGCCTCGTTACCTAATCAATCTATTTGTTTAATAAAATGTTGACTGTTTAAATATATGTTTAATAATTCTAAGTGACGTGTTTTATCATGGATCTGTTAACGTAAAATAAGGAAAATTTTGTCACTTTTACTATACAAAACCTGGTAGAATTGGTAATAAATCGTAGTAGGAAAAATCTCGTATATATTTCAATGATTGCTATCGTTAAACACAGACGTATACATTTATGTGAATAATATTATAAATAAGAAAACGAGTTTATTACGCTTTCATGCTTTAACCGCTGAACCGATTGCGATTAATTTCGATATTGAGATAGAAGGGATTGTTAAAGACTTTTTGCTAACAGTATGAAGCACTAAGTGAGTGAATTTGCGACTTAAAGCAAATAAATATTGAACACTACAGCTATCATGTGGCTAAACTGAAACTGTAGTTTATCATCATTATAGACTTTGTGAGGTAGAGATAAGACTTACAAGTCCATCGCAGGCGGAGATAGCGATCTTCGAAGAAGGTTGTCCCCTGACAGAGCCCGTGTAGTGACACGAGGTAGCGGCTTCCAGCGGTCTCGCCCGCACTCGCCCGCTCACGCCGTGTCGTTCCACGACCATCGCTGGCGTAATAAATGTTACCGACGGCCTGTGGACAAACATCAAGATAAATATCACATTTTACATCAATTTACGGTTAACTACAGAGAAGCATTAATTTGAATTCTGTTTATTTCAGTTATTCCGCCAGCCATGCTTTAATAAATTGTATGTGTGATGAGTAACTACAGTACTATGATAACAGCTTTTTTCTAAATCTATATGTTGCAGCAAAAATTTTATTTAATTATAGATTTTGTAAATCTTGAAATATAGTCTATGAATAAAATAAAACATTTTAGATCATAAAACTAGTTACGGGACTTTTGGCAATATAATCTGCGTGGTTTTTTATGGTGCTATAAAAGTGTAATAGCATGGAATCAGTCTCATATCAAGATATAGGTCAGCATTTAAAAATTATATTAAGAGCGCAGTTGAAACCAATCAGAGATTAGTTTTCGTTTATTGAAATAAGCCGACTTCAATTAGAAAGTTCACTTAATATTGATTTACAAGGCAGAACATGTTTTCATTTAATTATCGTATTTATAAATGTAATAAAGTTTTATTATTAATGGCTAAAAGAACGGCTATAAGACTAATAATTATAGATATAGCTAACAGGTTTCCAGTACTGAATCGAACTTACGATAAATACGAAAGTGTCTTTCTTAGTTTATTCTATTCATAGTTGATGTAAGCAAAATTAAATAAAGACTATATTAACGGGTGATATAAAGGAAAGATGTCACCGAAGTTATTAAAATACCAACCTACATTATATTAAAATCCCCTCTCAGTTGTTTCTCCCTCAAAGCCGAAGAACCATAATTCAGATAATTATATCGAGGGTCCTAATTACACAATATTCAAATTATCAAGCCGAGGATATACGACGTATTGTTCCTTTTGTGTCCCAACGTCACACTCATAAACATAAATAACAATCGGGTTTTAATTTCAGTACAGGAAACCTCGTCGAACTTTGAAAAATGTTTTCTGTGAGCAATAAATTGCGGTTTAACTTTATCGTATATCAGCAAAGAATCTGAACACTATGGTGAGCACAAAAAGTAGATTTAGACACACGTTCAAGATTTATCGAGTGAGTACTATGACCAAAGATTGCCGTATATTGACAACGGAAAAAGCGAACATGACACTGCAATTTAGTTCATTTACCTTTAACGTTAATTAAATAATTATAAACACACCTAAACGCGATGTGGAAGTTGTATGCAAATATGTGTATTTACATAATTAAATACACAGTTGATGTATATTTCGATTATTTTGTGTATTATAATGCTTCAATGAAATATTTGGTCATATTATTACCAATAATATGGTACATAATAAAAATATTTGTATCGTTAAAATAATTATTAGGTAAAGTATGGTGTCGATAGTTAAACAGATCGAGTGGCCACTAAATACACAGATTTAAAGCTCATTATGGCAATTAGCAGAAGCAAATATGGTTGCCCTAGATACGTGCCAGTGTCGACCTGGTCGTAACCGCTACGACTTCAGCGTCATCACGTCTACCGTGGCGATTAAAAATGATATCTGGTTACTGCTTTCAAGTATTCAGCCTATAATAGTAAATAATTAAACATAATTTATTGCATATGGCATTCTTCCAGACAGCTTTCACTATTTTAAGTCTTTGTTGTAGAGTTCAAAAAGAACAACTTTTTATGAGTTCTCCGATTATAATATACACAATATTTACGTCTTTCAAGAAGTATAAAATACAAGTAATCGTATATATAATAATATATTTTAGTTTATTTTTTCTGTTACATTACTACCAATAAGTAAAAGTTTGGAAAAATATGCTATAACATATAAACTTGTTATAGCGTAAATTCTGAACTAAATACAAATCTATTTTAATTTTATTGTATAAAAGTACTTTATTTGAATATAAGTGTTCATAAAAGCTAGTTTTGCGCCTTAGCTGGCATGCTCAACTCCATGTCAATAAAAACCAAACATGCACTTACATAATTATCTTCATTGGACTTATTTGTATGATAATTGCCGTAATAAAACTAAACTTAAAAGAGAGCCGTTGTTTAGTTGCTTTTATCCAATAGAAGCCTTTGAAATAGAAAATACTAGTTTGCTCTAGTAACTGATTTCACAGAGGTATAAAGGAATAAAATAGGAATGCGGTTTCAGCCCCTTGGGCGCGAATCCTTTATTTTATTGGACTTTTACGAGGCCTTTGCTCCTTGCTCCTGAGCTGTTCAAATTGAATGTAATTCCTTTCTCACAGCCATATTTCATTTTAAGATACGTCGCGTTTAAGTGTAGGTACATAACGCAAATGACTTCTTTATGTTAAAGAACCATATTAGATATATATGACATATAATTTTTATACACAAAGAAGAAATAGGTTGGTTGAACTTATAGTTAATTGATTATTTTACTTTAAAACGAACCATGCAAGTCGTAAATAATATGTAGGTGTATTATAAACGAGAGGCAGCGTAGGTTTATCTTCATAATAATAGCACCTACAGTCAACTTTTTTCATTCCATTTATTTCACGTCTTGTTATAAATTATTAATATCGTTTAATCTTTAATGAGAAACATTCAATTATCCTCTAAAATACAGGGTGTGAAAATTAGCATAAAGTTATAGATATGAATTGTTATGTAAATTATTTTCAGCCTAACGACTTGGCACAAATAACCTGTCTTGCGGCCGGGACCAGTGTTACCAATGCGAAATTTATTATAAACGACGCCAATTTACCAACTATTTTAGTTTTACACTAACATTAACTGAAAACATTATGCGCCTATTTAACCTTTTCTTCAACTATATTTATGCCAATATTTAGCGTATGGGGCTATGCTGAATCTGAATAAGCAAATTGTATTAGTTATCCATCTTCTTCATCTTGACAAGATTTAACATTGATATTTTTATAAGTCTAAAACTCACATTTAAAGGAAACATAAATGAATTAATTCGTAACACGATTTTTCAGGATGACCTCCTTACACAATTTGTTGCATTTACCACTCATTGTATCGAAATAATTACCTTATAAATATGCATAGTGTGTACGCGAGACCATGCGCCGACTTTCAAATTATCAAGTTTTTGTCCCTTGTCATAAAAATGCATGAGCATTACATCTCCGCTGCCTTAACTTGATCAGATAGTGTCTATCGAGTAAGGTCGAGGGTGCGACGTGTTCACGTATATAATTAAACGTAAAATCATAAATCAATGTTAATTTTAGAAAACTGGATTTTATGAGAATACTGATTTCATGAATAGATCAATAATTGACTAGTTCTATTTTGATTTGCAACAGACGTAGAAAAAGACAAAATTGTTTTGATTAATTTCAGGAACAAATCCAAATAACACAAATTCGTTAGAGTCTATCTATATCTATGTGATACATAGATAATCTACTAGAGTTGCATGGTAACGTTTAGGGAATTCGTATACAAACTGCATGAGAAGTTTCTCGGTAGCCGTGCGTGTTTGGTCACTTGAGTTGTGAACGAATGATAGGTTGAGAGATTTCTAAGAAACGATTGCAGGCGAAAACTCGTCGCTTCCGCTATACGTCTTTGATCTCCGCTGCAACCTCAACATAACTCAGTGAATCGGGTACAATCTAATCCGTCCTTATCACCGAGCCTTGACACCTTCGCACCGTGCAATTATTAAGGTCGACAATTAAATAAATTATTTATTGATTCTACGTTGATATTGTGAAATTCCGTTAGTACCATATGTATATGCGGCCTATTTTTTATGTGAACAACAAGGTTTCGTTTAAGATGAAATAATTTGTTACCGGCACGTTTTACAAACCGGATATAACTTTTAATCTTATATATAAATAACAGAAAATAATATATGTGTGTTATGGAATTCATTTAAACAGCCACCCATTGATTTTATCGATTGATGTCAAATAAATATAACTAATATTTTTTTAAGGCTTAATATTTTTATAAGACTGGATTGTATGAATAAAATATCTCAGATAATATTTATAAAATTATAAAATATCAAACATACATACTTCTAAATCAATAGACAAAACAAAGAAGAATTATATGTATGGACTAATTTAGTGACTTAATAGTATTTAATATAACTTATAATCATAATCATAATTTAGAAAAAGATAATTATTGTTTCAATATTCGTCAATGTCTTGTTTTAAGTACAGCTTCACCAACAAATCCTTATTTCGCATTCCTCACGAAACTCGTTTTAGAATCAATAATTATGATTTAGGCAATTTTAAAATTACCATGTAAATATTTCGGTATCGATAACAAAACATAAGGTGTTTTAAAATTAAGGTAGCTCCCCAATAGTGTTGCAGATGCCCAATGACGGCAACAATTGTTTATCCCCTTTTTTTCAACGAAAAAAGCTATTATTAAACTTTGTGATGTATGATAATTTGCAAATTAGTATGACGATTGCATCAAGTGTATGTAGACTTGTAGACACAATGATCGTGAGCAGAACATAAAACAATTTTAAGCCGAAAATGTCGTTTATATGAATATTAAACTATTTTCACTATATGTTGGTCATTAAAATTCAAAGCTCATTATGCAGGATGCAATGCAACGGCGGGTCCCAAAATATTAATGGTATTATAAATAAATTTATTATGGTCGTTGGCTCAACCATAAACAATTATAACACCGAAATTATCAATTAAGACTACATAAATTAATTGTCTGCATTAACACAGTGTGAAATTCATAAAATACAAGAGCCGTTGTTAAGCTAACCAGTCACATGATTTTTTTTATCTTGTCAATGTTTAATAATCTGTGTTATATTTATACTTCATTAATTACGTGTGTTGATTGATATTCAGATTAAACTTAATTTCAACTTATTAATAGTGACAAATAATTTAGTTTTCCTACGTTTTATATTGAATGCATGGTTGCAATTAAAGGGAAGGTATTAAACTTGAATACAAATGAGTGTAAATAAAGAAAATATGACATCTTTAATCAATAAATCATCTTGAACCCCCGTGAAACTTGCGAATTATATTGTCAGAAGGGCACACTCAGTATTATTAATGGACGTTATTCTTAGTATATTTATAAATTCAACTTAATTGCATAGTTTATAAAGGTATTTTAGAGTGTTTAAAGATAGTTTACAAACAAATCATTCGTGCAATATTATAAAATTCGTGGAACTTCGAATTCTAAACAAATTTTAGATCAAACGCTATCCGGTTGTTAGGCTAGATAATGTCGATTTTATCTTTTCGTTTATTGCACTATCTGCAGCAGGAATGCTGTTTGGGTCCAGATTAGGAATTCATTATATCTAAGGTTAGATAACGCTTAATGTTGTAGGTATTAAGGAAATTGTGTAACTTCGATCGTGTTATAAGGAAGTACCATAGTACCACTCTAATATCTTCCTACAAAAGCAAAGAAAAATGAATATAGACATTAGTTACCTCGTTTTTTCATAGTCAAGAAATATTTATTCAATTTTGATATAATAGCAATAGATCCAAATTTAATAAATCACGTGGAAAAGTACATTTATGAATTAAAAATAAATAAGTTATTTTTGCTATTGTTTATAAATAGAAGTTTCTTTTCATATAACGTTTCTATATTTCAATCTGAAAAGCGAATAATAACCGATGCCTCATTGAAATTTTCAGAGATGTGGTCGGGTTAAATTAATTTGCTGCATTGTTCCACGAAATCATTTCATCTTGAATCACATCTAAAGATCAATTCAATTAACTAAGGAATTTTAATTTATTGCAGCAACCGGATGGCGTTACCGTTAACGCGTGTAAATTTTCACTAATGTTAGACTTAAATGACTCGAAAATAGCGCAGATTTATAGTTTAGTCTAACTGTACCAATAAGAAACACATATAGTACAGTATATTCGGCGCGTGGCCAACAAGTTGTATGAAATTAATATCTCCCATTCAAAACAGTTTTATGTTGGATCAGTTTAGATGGCTTCGGTTAGTTACAAACCTACATTGTTTTAACTATAAATATGCAAATTTTCAAATAAATAATATGAAAACTGATCTATGTATATTATTATAAACATTTGTATTTATAATTCTTCGGGGCCAAACAGTCAGAGATTTAAAAAGATTTATTTACGTTTCTCAGAATCTGTTCACTGTTAGCGATGCACTGGTTTCAAGGTCTTCAGCGATCTATTAAATCTTAATTTTGCGATAAATTAACAGATGTTCGCTACATTATGTATTTCTTATCATACAAAGGTGAAACGATGTATAATATAACTGTCTACTCTGAGAAATACAATGCCTACTGTTCCATATTATTCTTCTGGATTAGTAAAACCTGAAATTCTAGTTTTGGCGATAATACAAAACATTTTAATAATATTTCTATCATTGTACTCTTAACACGGTTAACCAAAAAATTAATAGATTAGTTATCTATATAAGATAGGGTTCCTTATTCTGTATACAATGATGTTAAAATATGTTGCCTTGAAATGCTTATGTTAAAATATGTTGTCTTAGTTCTTGATTTAATTGGGTACGCTACATAAACTGTCGAATATTAATCTATTATCTATTGAGCAACCTATTATTGTTCACCTATCGAACTAAATACCAGTTGACACTAATATTATTGAGCAATTTGAATGTTGTATCAAGCTTGTAGTAATAGTAATTTCCTTTGAGCATTAGTAATACTTGTACCGAGTTGAGGCTGCATAAACTAATATTGCTTAATATAACACAAAGCTAAACGCCTATAATTTATGGACTCGACATTATATCACAAACTAGTAATTTGAGCTGTTAAAGTCATAATCAGTCGAAATGAAAACAATAATACCATAAGATCATTTGATAGCAACGAACGTGATTTATGATTACTATTAAAGTTTTTCTAAGATCCCATTCGTTAACCTCAGTGGGCGTGCGATCAAACGTATATGATAAGCATCAATATTTTACGTGCCACAAAAAAATATTGTAATTATACCATTTTACAAGCCGGATGAGCCGGATTGTAAACGATTTTCGTGTTATAATACAATGGTATCTAAGGCATAAACTGTTTTGCTTGCATGAAGATAGTGACAAGTTCAAACAATTGAGAAGGTCGCACTTTATAGCTGTAAATAAACTGTGTCAGATTGAGGCAGAATCTCCTGTTCAGTTAGTCAATCGTCACTTCACAATTGTGTATTGACTCATATGCACGTGTGTGACTTCTCATTATTTTTATTGGCGCCTCTATTTGTCTTAGAACTATTACCATAATTTGTGACTAGAATATTTATGTAGTTCATTGTGATACTAGAGAATGCAACAATAAATCAAAAGAAATAATTTCAGTGTTCTTTTTACACTGAAATTATTTCAATTAAATTATTATTAAAATTAAATTTCTATAATAAAACTTCTGGAATTCATTACCTATTATATAACTACATTAGTTAGGT
>JAOSYY010000009.1:9054165-9080572 GCA_025727935.1 Hebomoia glaucippe | reverse complement strand
TCTATGTAGAGTTCAGTCGCAAAGCATTTATTGTTGGCAGATCGAATAACATTTTTATGTTACATTAGCGTGCAATAATTGTTATCTATTTATTTATTTTGATCGTAACAATTACTGACAACATAAAAATATTGAAACTAGCAATAAGTTACATCTATGTCACCTAATTCATGTAGATGACAGGGCTTTCCAAGTAAAACGGAAACCGAAGAAAAATATATGACACAGTAACAAGTGCAACTGCTGATTGGAGTAAATAATACTGTTTGGCGACTGATTGTGCAAGTGATCACACCATATACCACTACCTATAACGTAATATGATGCGATCGGTAATATTGCACAAAACTAGTAAATATTTAAATGCTAAACTGTCCTAAAACGCAGCAATTTTTTTAATTGTATTAGCTTGCAAATTTATAGAAACATACAAAATTTACCATGAGGGATTCATTTCGTAAGTTAACAAGGTTTTTAAGTCTAGTTTTACTAAACTTAGGTCTGCCTTTAAAACTTGTTTTTATAATATATTTAAACTATTAAAATTAACTTTAAATGGAGATATGGTAACACGTTTCAGTTATTCTGCGAGAATAACTAATATATTGTAATTATTCTATATTATACTCGTGTTATGGTGTTGTATTAGTTCTCAGGGGTTAATAAAACAATGGATGTCAACTTCACGTTCGTTATGAATACGAGGAGTGCTCTGAGGGTCAATGTTGACTTTTGTATAATACATCACTGTCGTGAATGCAACAAAAGTAAGGCATTAAACAGAATTCTTAAAACAGCGAATAAGATATTTTAATTTTGTTTTTATAACATTTTATCGAAAATTAGGATTAGGATTACTTTATATTTCGTTTTCAAAACAATTATGAATAATGAACTATAATATAATAAAATATATAATACAGAAGAAACAATGTAAAAAAGGCCAACAGTTTTTTGTTCCTGATTTCTCACGGGTAGAAAGCGAGCTAGTTAAAAGAAACGCTCTAAGAATTTAGGCGCCAACAATTGTAACCGATACATTGGTATTCGTTCTGGTTCTTTTATCATAGATTCTTATAATTTCAACTCGACTGAGCAATTTCCTAAGAAATAGGTTCAATTATCTAGTCAGCATATGTGCAAACCTAGACACACGATACTTCAATTACAGAGGCCACACAAGTCTAGTGATTTATATTTTTCCCACTTCTTGTTGCCCTTAAGAAGCTACGCAATTGAGTTTAAAAGAAAACGTCTCACAATCATTATTTTCATCACACTACTTTGTACAAGACGTAGAAGATGAGTTTTTATTGGATTATATTACTTGGGTGCTGCACTTTCAACGGAAGTGGACTTTCCTTTTAGCGTGATAAAATTTATTTATTTATGGAACTTCAAACACAAAACAGTCGGATAAAAAGGAAAGGTTAATTTAATTACAAAGTGCATATGAATCATGTTTATTACTGAAATACGTACTATTCAAAAAGTCATTACTCCTAAAGAGCTCTACATTAAATAAAAGCATATATTTAACTTGCATTTAATAAATCTAAATTAATGAGAGAGTTTTGTGTAATAACGTTTTGTAAATTTCAATTCGGCTCTGTTGAAGTTCCATCAATTTACAAATGGGTATATTGGCTTCTTTCAATGGCTTTTTACTGCCAAAAATTCTAAATAACAACAATGAAAATAAAAACGCTGTTAGTCCCGAGTTTATCGAATTTCAAAATTAAAAGAAGAATATACTTTTATTCTAAAATGCATAATTTACAATGCTTTTTATTAGACTGTGTTCTGATATCGCAATGCATATTTTGAATGAAGCGTAAGATTGATGAGAATAAGAATATTTTAATATGGCGTAAAGTAATCCTGCGACATTAAAATTGCTAAACATTAAGTAAGTTATACTAGAACCGCATTGGTTTTAAGTATGGCACGGCGATAATAGTGAAATAAAAGTAGCCGTTTACGCGTCATAACATTAGCTATCTACAACTGAATGTCCTGCAAAAATCGGTCGTTTTGGAGATTAGCCGGCATAAATAAATACACTGACAGGCACATAGACAAAAATTGTTTCATTTATGTTTTGTTAACGTACAAATTTTTCTGTGCAATATGAAAAGCCTGTTAATTTAATTTTATAAACAGATTTTTATTTAATTTATATACGTATGGATGGATATGGATGAGATTAATTTTTGTAGAGCGTACATAGTAAAAAGTATTCTCGTTAACACCGTCTTCTTGGATTGGCAGTTTGCATCAATTATTGTCTATTACCACGGCGCGGCGCCGCCCCCTACAGAACGACAACATCCAGTTCGGAGCGCCGACCTCAGCCTTGTGTGGGTGGACACTTATTACAACAAAAACATAGACTACAAGCGTACATTTACTTATACTATGCCATAAAAATATTACTAATATCTGTTCCTACTGTATTCTAAAGGGTATCGTTATGTATTGTCTTAGAATTTCAAAGTAGAGAAAAAGGGCCTTCCCTTTTTAGCTTTTACTCCGACAGAGATTATATAATAAAATTGCATAAGTGGTTATAATATACTTTCAGAACTTTCAGAACCTACTTATTAGAATTAAGTCTATGAAATAGCAACTATATATGTCGTTACAGTATGTTCAAAAGATAAAGCATTTAGTTATAATAGGAAACTAGTTTCTAGTATGTAGCTTTATCTAGGAACAAGTTCGAATAAAAGCGTGGCTACTTTAAAAGAGACTACACAAAAATACACATTATGCCATAAATCGCGGTCTGCCCGGACAGATAATTTTATGTGTAGTGCTAGCAACTAGCGATAAAAGCAGTTACATCATGTACTGTATAGTATAATCGGAGTAAGTAAACTGAGGAATTAAGCGTGGCGTGACATGAACAAATGATTTTCCGGTGTAAACTGTATCATGGGTAATTATTTGATTTGTCTTTGAGACTAGTATTTTATATAAACTTAAACAGATCACTTCCTAGAAACACAACATTCAATAATTTGCATTCATTATTTTAATGTACTATCTGTCTTTATGTATGGCTGTGGCTTTGTATCTCCTGAAAAAATGGGTCAATTTTAGTGTAATTTTTATTTATTAATTAATATGTTTAATAAATGGATTAATTTTCAAAATAGTTATTTATGTGAGTAGATTATATCTACTTATCTAGTAATTTAAGCATTATTGCTTAAAAAACCTATATAATTCAACTAGTATACCCCCAATATATAGTAGCGTGGCAGATGACAACTGACATCTTTACGTCACGCGGCGCGTCACTGACCAAGATTCGCGTCTTTTCTTCACAATAGATAAGATTTTATAAGCAAATATTGAGTTTAAGAGATAAGGGATCCAGATCGTTATACTTTACACTTTCAAGATAAGTTTCGTCTATTATTATGTACCAACTGTTCTTATACCATTTACTGTGTACACCTACATTTAAATGAAAAGTACATTACAGCAAAAAGTCACCGTTTATTTAATAAAAATTATATTTTTAAACTACTCGATAAGAAATTTTGAAATAGCTGAAGAGATCTTCATTAATTATAGTTAAGAATCAATTCGGGCATATGAACGTCAAATAAACATTTAGGAATTATGGTACCTCAGACAGACTCTTTATATATAATATACTAATACTCTATCGGGGCTTAAAAATTCAAATTAATTATTGCGTTGAACTTGCAATTAAAATGAGTTGAATGACCAGTCTGTATTGTCGCTTTTATTAAAGATTTGTTTTTCAAAATAGTTCGGTGATTACTAAATTATAGAACAGATTGATTGGTTTTCTGTTTCATTTACATGCTTGGCCTACTCCTTGCTATCCAAAGTTTATTTTTAACACATTATTGAGACTAAAAATAGAGCACATAGCTGCCCACCACGTAAACGAATTCTACGAGAATTACGCGTTTACTCACAATTGATGCCAATTACACTAGTCTAAAAATCTGCCCTACAAAATTTTATGTATGATTATTTATTTACAATACTTTGGCGATGTTATCTAAACTATGCCTATGATTATAATATTAATTAATTTTTTACTTGCAAGTCAAAGCTCACTTGTACTTTTCCTCCTTTTCAAATTTTCAGTGGCATTATTATAAGAACGACAGCAAAAAAAGTCGGAGCTATTAAAGTAACATATATAATATATATATAATAGCTTGACATTGAACACAGATATAGATATTTTATAAAAAGAAGAATTTCGTTGCAATCGAGGTGTTATTTACACCAGTATATTTTATATACTATTCTTTAACGATTTTTACGTAGGTAGCAACTATTGTGACCTGCAACATCGAGTAGGTAGTTGTAGTTGATTAATTATGTAGGTTAAGCACCTTTTATCTTCTAACAAACTTGTTTGATAGATATTGTTGTAAAATTTAGGTACGTGTATTCATATAGAACTGTAGCTATTAGCTGAAACGTTTTAAAATTGTTTAATTTAATGTATAATACTTATTCGATCTGTGGCATCTTTTAGTACGATGAGGTCGATTCGTGTTGATGTTAAAACAAAAGAAAGCCTATGATACTCTTTATAACGTTAGCTATCCGCCAATCAATTTAATTTATTTCTATACATAATTAGTAATTACTATGGGTTATATTATTACCCGTTGAATAAAATTTCAATTCCTATTCATATGAGCAAGTCGAATTTAAACAAAAGACAAACTACTTATTAATGTAAATCATTTGTATGACTTGCCAGTATTTATATTTCAATAAGTTTTAAAAGAATATAGTATATATTAAACTCTTATTCATTAATGTAATAATTTGCACATGCAAATACATACTTGGGAATATGATATTCATTGAAGGTTAACTGAAACTGGGAAGGTTCGGCCTTCACGCTTTTACTCTCAAATCGCAAGTTCTTATGGATAACCTTAATGCATAACGAACGAGAGGAAATGAGCCTGTTGCTGTAACTCTAAACCATGCCATGCCGCTTAATTCAAAACTATATTTATTAAAATGGTATAAAGTTACAGTTTTAATAAGATTTTTGTAAATTTAGCAAACCATATTAATACCTTAACTCATTTAAAGTTAGGAATGCAATCAGTGTTTTCTTATTAAGATTTAAATATTCTTAGAAGCCTTGTGTGAATGACGTAAACATTTAAAATGTTGAAGTTCGTTAATAAACAAAAGTAAAAATGCAATAGCCGCGTCGGCCGCCGCCGCCCTGTCCCAAATCCAAAGGCACGACTAAGATAATCCTTCAAAGGCAATCTTGGGCCGTCACACAAGACTCGAATCCAATTATCAGCATTTCAATCCTCGTGACAACTACAAAACAACTCGTAAGATTAGATTTTACGAGTCCGTTTTAACATGAAACTTATCTTTTGATGCGTCAGTCTTAATTGCTTACGGTTTCCAATTTTTAATCTTGACGAGATGCTGGATGTTACTTTGATTCCTTAGAATTTCGTGAAACTTAATAAAACAGATAAATATAGAATGACTACGCTGCGATCTGCCAACAATAACAGTGCTAGGTACTTTAGCGAGTACATTCGCTATAAGTGGCGCCATAATTGTTTGATACACTAGATTATATTAGCGGACTTCGAAAACCATCATGAAATAACATCATTACAACAATAATATTGAAATAAAATATAATTTCCTACTGTAAATAAACAAATATGTAATGTACCTAATCGTTTTAACAATTTTCCATTGAAAAGTTTAAATTTTGAATTGCAAATCTGAATTGATATTAAAATTTAAGTTATCGTTAAGCTAAACTTTACCTTAATAAATTGGAGCTTTTATTAAGTTTAATAAATCTATAATTATAAAAAGACTCACCCGAGTGTATATGGTTTCTTATGCTATTCTGGATACTATCATCTACATCGCTGATTATGTCTACTCTTGATATATCTCCTGGTATGTTTTTCGCCGTACAACGGACTATTAACATATGAAAGAGGAATAGCTTTAAAAGCGATCGTCGTAAATCCATCTTTCTGAGCACCCCACAGACATTAGCACGCATCTTCATATACCAATGCTGCTTTCAAGCTTTCAATATGCTATGAATTTGGCATACCTACTATTAATTCAATACTTTTCGCTTGATATTATCCCCAAGCTTATGATATACAGTGCGATTGTTTGTGCTTTTGTATCAACACTGATATACTTTTTATAGCGTGATCCTTGTAGATTATCATTATAAAATACCTGCAAAAAAAAAATATGTGTTAATCATCCATTTTTATTTACTACAAAATTATGTTGTAAAATTAATTTTATCAAATATATAATAAATGATAAATGTATTAAGTAAGTTCGTTATTTTAATAATTTAACATAACAAAGAGTTCTAGTGCAATATATAAGTCCTTCTATAAAGCCCTTGTATGTTTATATACGAAATTTATAAATATAATCAAAGAATTTATATTTATATACGAAAAATTGTTACTTATTAATAAAAGTATACCTGAAACTCGTACTAAAATAAATTCAATACCTTCAGGTATTATGCCATAATTTATAATGAATCAGCTTATTCTATATTTATAAATTTAATAAAAAATGCACTTTCACTGAGTCAACAAAAAATAATAGCATAAAAGCGTAAAAATTAAAACAGTTTATCACACAATTACGAAGATAGGAACGCAACGACTCACTCGCCCACTGAGTTTGCTAGCTATCTCTCAAGTGCTACACATGTTATATAATTTTTTCGTTATTAGGTAGATAATTTTATCTCTTACTATGCCCACTCTTTTCACGTCTCCATGTCAAAATTATAATGTAAATAAAGAATTAGTCCACTTCCGACGAAAGTTACGTACATGATGTAACTTTAATTTTCAGCCATAATAAATCATTTATCGTGTATAATGTGACATTTATTTTATCAGTGTCGAAAAAGTCTCTTTGGTAGGCCGTCGGATGTCTCAACATGGTAATGATTTCTATAGCGGTCTCGTGCCAAATCGGGCGCTGACTGACAGCCATGCATGTTTTACCATAAACAAACGTCTATATAAGCGGTGCGTAATTTATTACCAAAGGTTGTATTTTTTTGAAAGATGCATGTTTTACATAACTCGCTGCAATTTAAGAAAGGAAAATTTTACCTGCAGGTTGATGCAACAACAGATTTATAAGGAGCGTTGTTAATATAAATCTATTTACGACGAAAGATAAACAAAAAGCTCTTCTAGGAATAAATGTGAAAGAAGGGGCGGAAGGTAGAGGCCACGTGCCGAACGATAAACAGGCGCCAGGCAACGTGGCTCCACTGTATCAGTTTGTTTTTGTTTGTTTGTCTTTGCAGCCGGCTGCCAGTGGGGCTGTGGCGCCATGACAGATTGTTAAATTTAGTGTTTCTTGAGTGACTTTACGAGTTTCTTTGTAATTAATTTTATGTTCTTACTCAATTTTTCTATTTAATTTGCTCAAATACGCTAGGAACTTTAAATTTTATTTCAATTGTTGTATTTTTGCTTGTTTCGGAAAGCTGGTTTTTTAATAAAAAATATATAGAAAAGTATTATATAAAAGTTTTGAGCGGTGCCTATTAGCCCGTGACACTCGCAGTAGATATGCATATTGTATCACCCTATTTCGCTTTCACAATTTAATAGCAGAACTGATATGGATGAGGCATAGAAATATATTGATCTATGATTTAACACATTACATGCTCGCCACCTTTATATCTACGTATAAACGTCAGTCCCATCAGGCATATGGACTATATGACCACATTATACCGAATTATTTAAATTTTCTCGTAGCTGTCGCCGTGCCAACATCACAATTAAACATCTTGTGTAAATAAAATTCGCTCTTAACACGAAATAGCACTTGTATAAATGTCATAGCTAATAACATACTTGCTTATCCTTATCAAAAATCTTAATAAATCTTTTGTATAGTTAATCTAAAAAATACTCTAAATAGAGTTCTTCTTTTCTTTAATATATTCCTCATACATAATGTTAGATTAAGATTTTAATCTTTACAACTCATTTTCTTGGTATAACGTAGTATCTGGTTACAACAATCTGAAATAATTATCATTATGTATACAACGCCTAATCTTAGCGCTGACCCGGTTGGTGTCTAGACTAATAATGACGTACGACCTAGACTCAAAACTCTTCTCGTCGTTGTTCATTAAACAATAGATAAAGGAGATTTAGTGTGAGCGAGATCATTGAGGCCAACGTTATGAAGGGATATAGTTTCAAGATCGTTGCTATCATATTATCCGTGTGAAAATCATTAACTCTTAACAAGCATACAAGTGAATTTCTATATTAGATGTTAGGATACATTTATGTTTAGTAATTATTATTTATCATCAATGCAAGTATCGAAACGATTTCCTTGCTCTCACGTCTAGGACCTCTTATAGGATAAGTAATAAAAAATAATAACTCAATGCGTACCTACAAAATTCATTCACAAAGCCAGTTAAATACTTATACACTTCGGAACAAAAAGTTTCCATATTTATTTTAACTCATTGACTTTCCATTTTTTCACACCTTTATTTATTAGCTTATTTCATATTAATAATATCCTTACTCGGTTAACGACGATTACTTACAAAAGAGACAACAAAGTAAAATTAGAACAGACACCTAGTTATCATTGCAGAAGGAAAAATCTACGACAAAAAGATAGTAAACGTTTGGCGCCACTGAACCCCATTGAACCATAAAGAGGTTGTTACCGCCTTTGAAGGAATAGCACGATCTTTCGCATTTGGACTCGGCCTACACTCATAAGGTAAATGCAACTTTTTACTTAATTCCTTTCCCAAGCTCTGAATATATACTACTGAAACAATGAAAGCAATAAAAACAACACATAATTGTCCATAATAAGAAACAGTAAATTATACCCCATTATGGATGATACTCGTTGATGTAAAATAAAAATGTTGTTGTAAAAAAAATCTTATTTAAAGCTTAACGGCGTTTTGTTTAAGGTTTTACGGGACTTTAATTGTTTATGTGTTTTAAGATGTATAAATATAGTTTCGATACAGCAGATAAAACAAGCATGATATAAAAATTTACGTCCATTAAAAATGTTACTAATGTGCAAATAAGGTGCCATATAATAAAAGCTGAGGATAATGTGTGAGTATATGATTAATTAAATTATGAATATGAAAATTAATAATGATTTCTTTTCCTAAGATTGTTGTAGATAACTCATGTAATTGAGATAGACGTACTTAACAGAACTACACGCTAATCATTTCTTGGACCTTCACCTAACTACTATAATAAGATTCTTAGAATATACGATCGTATAGTGGTATATTTAAACTAGTTTTTAAACATAGGTACAACGTTTATGATTATGCCTAGCTTACTTAGTACTTAAGAGTACTAATTATTTAAATTATATTCAATAATAAGCTCAATAAAATAGTGTCAAAGCAATATAAATATTGTCCCGTGCTTGTGATAACAGTGTTTCAGCAATGTTTTAGAAGCCTCCCACGCAATTTGCAATCCTTTAATATTACACCCTTTATATTACGATAACATGTAGAGTTGACAATGTTATTTATTTCATAAAATGTTGCATATTATGTGTTAGGTTTATATTACGCAATTGTTGTGCTGTATTTAGAAGTAAGGGTTTACACTTTACAAGTTTACAGTATAGAGTCACAGGAAACAGGCGACATCGTTCCGCTCCCGTAGATTTGTTAAGTCTATGGTGACACACCCAGAATCAACTCGAATTATTCTTACTCTTCGTCAATATTTTCTAAATGAAAAACATTTAATTTTTTTAGCAATATCTTTAGGGATATTCTATTGTCACTTGTTTAAAGTGATTGAGTTATAAATTTGATTGGCAATTAAAAATCTTACTGCTGTTATAGAATTAGAGAGAGTAAATATTCTCTGAAATTTTAACATTTAAATCGTTACCTTCTGGGGTTGTCACGTTATTTACTTGATTTATCTTGTTCGGGTTACAAGATTCACTATCATCGGATATAAATAACGATATTAAAATTAACATATCTAAAGATATGATGTTGTACAAATGTCGGAAGCTCAGGAATCCCTAAGAACATCATAGGGGACCGGTTTGACTTCTTTTTTATTAAACAATGTCTTGCGCAGTGGCGGCGGACGCTGTTTTGACAGCGCCCATTAACAATAATGACGGCAAACAAATGACGTCTGTCTCAGCTGCTATAGAAATTTCTTCTGGAGCATTTAGCAGTTGCCGACAGCGTTTAAAGAAAACCATATTGTTCATTATAAGAATCCTTAATTTCACACGTGATTTAAAGACATTCATACGTTTATGTTTATATGGATACAGTTAGTACAATTAATTAGGCTGGTGAGTAATTCCTTGAATATACACAATTCAATATTGTTTTTTTATTCTTCTATATAACTAGTTTAACAAGGAAATTAAAAATGTGAGAGTTGATCCATTCACATATCTTTCATATTATCATGTCAGGTTCTTCAAGGTCATGAAATCGATCGAATAAATAAGTAGACGTTCTGAACTAGGTTGAGAGAGGATGTGTATCGGAGGCGGTCTCTAATAAATATTCAAGATTCCAAATGTCCGATTGTTTGTTAAAAAGTCACACTTCATCATTGACATGCTGTCAGTGTATGCCATTGTATCAATATGCGAATACATGTAGGTAACCAATACTTAAATTTAATGGTGTCATTGGGTGATAGATTTCTTGGAACCGTAACAACATAAGTTATTTATACAGAGTCTACGCTACATAAAAAGAAATTTATACAGATATAACTGTGATTTACAGTAATTATGTAATAATTAGTTTATCTACAACTCATTATGACTATGCATACTCAAATAATTGTGTATTATCGTTCATTCAGTGGGTTCTACGAAAACATACATGTAAATAAGAAGATATTATATTTAATTCATGTTACTACTCTGTGGGAATTGATAAAATGCGATATGCATTTCGCATGTGAAGAGATTCTCGGGAATTGTTTAAATAAACTATGGATGTCACGAATGATATTTAGGTTCATGGCCTAAGTAATTGACATTCGAATAGAGATGTAATAGATACTAGATACAAGGTATATACTTAGATAGCAACTTTTAAGTATTTCGAAACAAGTCTTATTTGTTTTCATAAAAAGTTGCACGCAATATGAGTTAAAGGAGATCAAAGGAAATAAACACGCCAAATTCATCACACTAATGTCATAAATGCGTTTTTCTGGATGTTTGAATTTTTTTTCCTCGAGTCATTAATCATGACAGAACGCCAAAAGTGATTTGGATAAAATACGGTACAGAAGCGAAAATTTGTTATACAAAAGTACATTTTTTCTATATTTCGGAAATAGTTACGAAAGAGAAAGGTTATGATATACAAATTTAAATAGGAATCTGTTAAACTGAATAGAACAACGATGCGATTGTTTTTAAAATTTATGTATTGTTCTTAAGATGTTTTGGTTGTAGTTTTGGTTCTATGAGTATTCCTAGTATTTAAGATACGATTTCTAGAAGATATGGCTTTTTATTATTGTCTAAAATTTAGACTCTAAATTCTAACTTTACAACTAAACTAATTTTGTAATTCATTATCAGTTATTATAAAATATTAGAAGCATAACTTATTTACATACCGTTTGGTAGACCAGTTATTTCGAAATAAATTTTTTACGAACATAGATATTCAATTTTGATTTTATTATCGTTACAAAATTTATTGTAACTATATATCTGACTAAAGGAGTTAATGAATTCATATCAAAGCTTACAATATTCCGAGCCGCGGACACGCAATAAATGTGTTAATTAGTTTGTATAAAATTTGCATGCGGTGGAACACCACCACGGCATGATTGTAGTACATATTATCGTATGCTATATATATGCAGTCCATACAATTATACGAGACGTCCACTCGTCGCGCGTCAATGCGGGCCGTAAGGTCAACCACTAGTGTAGCCATAAGCCACTGTATAACTACGATAAACTTCCTTCAGATATTATAAATTATTGGCAATCAATAAGAAAACCAAGCCTTGGAATCAACACCTTTTGTAATTAAATATACCGCGTACAAACTGCGACGCGGAAATTAATATAATAAATGATGATGAATGTTCTTATTTCGTTAACCATATTTAGTGCGTTGAACGTACAGTATTTATTCTTAAAATATATTTCCTCAATAAACATACCATTAAAATTATACGATATTATCATCTCTTTAAATTATTTGATTTAAAAAAAATGAAAGTAAAAAGTCCTTGGATTTTTTATCGATAAACGTAATCCGTCCCTATGCTCTGTTCTTTCGTGGTTCATTCACTACGACTCAAAGACAGGTGGATGCTAATGACATGCAATACAATCTGCCCACATAAATACACTTTAGTTACGACATCTATGCGAAAATACAACGTATTCATATTTTATAGATTTCTATTTATGTTGCGTTATCAAACAATTATTGGACTCTATTATCCACCCAGTTTCACCTGTTTGACCTATAAACACAGCATTATTAAGCTTAACAAACTATCCATTATAATGTTGTATAACCTACTCTTATTTTTATGGTAATTAAATAATAGTCTTCAGGTCTCATGCGTTATCTGGAAGTTGCACGTTTAGTCACGGCAACGTTTGTGTATTCTTGGATTAATAATGAGATATAATTGTTATATATTTGCAACACAAAAAATCATACCCAAATTTAGATATTTTCAAGAAAACATTATATCAAAAACAAACGTTACGAGTGAAGCGGTAAAATTAAGATTTAATACCTGTAATTCCTTTTCCGTTATTTATGTGGATGTAAAACTGGGAATTTTATTATACACTAATATAAAGCATAACTAACTTTGCCACAACGATGCGTAATGTCTGAGGTGTCACATTATGGTGCCGTTAACCTCACGATAAATGCAGGTTTTCTACTCTGAAATTCATTTTACAATTCCTCGAATAGTTTCGATTGAGTTTACCTTAAATATCCAACAAGAAATAAATATTAAAACCACTCATAGTGACGACAACGAAACGTATGTTAAAATATAAATTTTCCCTTCACTTAACTACAATATAACTTTAACATATATTGCCTTAAACTAAAATACATATACAACTTGAGTTAACCGTACTAATTTAGGACTTGTTACTACAACCCGTTGTACTTACTTAACAGTTAACATAACATTTCTAGTGTATTTTGTTTTAAACTAAATACGCCGGAGATTGCAAAAAACAATAAGTAAGCCTTAACAAAAGAGGCCTTTAAAAGAGAAAGCGTTCCTCTTCGTATGAAAGTCGAGTAATAGGCAAAGTTAAAGCGCTTTGATTTTCGCAAATACTACCTACTTACTATTTAGTTTTTAATTTACATATTTTCCTAATTGTTCGCTCTAGAATGAAGTCTAGTAAATTTTAATTAGTACTTGGCTGTATATTAGCACAAAAGCGTTAGCGATATATAACTAAAGCCATTTAATAATTATAAATACAGTAGACATTAGCGTAAGAAACTAATGTCACCAAGGTCAATGGCAAAGTGAAATGATTTACCTGGATTACGTAATTCAAATAAATGACGTAGGGGACTTATTTGATATGGAATGACTGTACAGATAAGATAAAATATAATACAGTTTTCGATGACATCTTAATAACTAACAAAAGACTTCGCTGATATTACTCTATTTTGTTAATTTAAAAAGAAGATTTGACACGTTTAGAACTGCTTTGCTAAGTAATAGCTTTAAGGTATCAGTGAACTATACTTTCAGCACTCAAATTCAACTTCATAGGTACGGTAAGTGATCATCTGCGCGTGGGTGTAATAAAATTTTAAATTAAGATAAGTTACTATAGTTGCAATTGAGAGCGCGTAGGACGTGTAGAGGACGCATAAATCTGTCCTTGATTGTCGGAAGAAAATGGTGAAACGAAACATCGAGTCTATAGCACAGTTTGAAAGGTTGTGGGCGGTTGGGATTATTTACTAACACAACCACACGGAATTATCGCGAGGTTTTTGTTGAACAACACTAATGAGGTAGGACCTTTAAATTGACTGAGTACTCGTAGATAATCTATCGGATATAATGTGTTATTAAATTAGTTTTACGTTGAATTATTCAACTGAAGCTGAGTACTTATCATAAGTGTTCTACTGTTAGTTACGATCACATCAGAATATCATAATATTAGTTTCTTTATAAACTCCAGAATAAATATAAGCATTAGATATTCATTGGTTTTAACGTAAAAGGTAATCATATATTTTATTAGGTGACAGTTTAGAAAAAACTAGGTTAAAAAATTCTAAATCTTACGCGTAACATGCAATACAGAACTGTTTAAAGAAAGCCACCTTTAGACTCCAGTTGATTTATTACATGTTTATATATCGTTAGAAAATAAGCTGATAAAGTATTATAATAACTTTTCCATACCATGAGCCAACAGCAGAGATTTGTTTAAAACATGAACGTAGGAATAAGCAAATATCACCGTAAATTATTGAAACCTCTTGCACATCTGTATAAATATGAACGCGCGAATTGCCTAATAAACTTGACAAAATTGATAATGTTTACGACACTAAAATGTTAGCCTAACTGAATTTATGTAATGGTCGTTGGGCTCTACGAAATTAAACCTCAACTTTGGCCTTTGGAATCATTTCATTTAATTAGATACATGAGTTGAAACTGCAAGTCCTCTTGCAATAAGCCAATATATTAATAACCTTTCATGCTTGATAAAAAACGCATTAACAATTCATTTATTGTAATTAGCAACCAAAATAAGTAGTATCTTGGTTCTATACGGATAAACTTTTAACCTATAGAAAACCGCATGAGAGAGAAATTGATAACGTGTATTTTAATGTACGTTTCGAATTATTCTACTTAATATTTTTACGCGATTGCTAAAATACTTCGGATAATAGCTTTCTCTTAGCTTCCATTACAAGATTTCTGTATTTTAAATACGTAGTTTTTACTTAAGAATTCAAGACTGATAATGTATTATCAATTGTTCCGTTTTTCGCAAAATAAACTACCGTTTAATGTTAACAAATCACGAAAGTCAATTTTTATCTAAATTGTCGTACATAATAAAAGATTTTTCATGTTAGTATATATACTGCACATGAATTTTTTTACGCGCGTAGTAAGGTAAACGACCATACATTTCACGTATAATTAGCGATTTCTGCCGCCCATGGACATCTCTAAGATCAGTACATCTAGAAGACGCGTTGCCAACCTTAATACCTAAGCAATATAATGAATGAATTTAGTTAACATTTAACACACTCGTAGTTTATTAGATGAATTAATACGTAGATATGTTGTATTCCACAAATAGATCATATTCTAATGTTAGCGCGGACAAAGGGGCAGGTATGTAGGAACGATGACCTAACTTAATATCATTGTAGTTTAGTTTAAAATGCCTAAGTACGTATTATTATTAAATTATTCAAAACATAATATTTTGTATACCATATCAAGATAGACGAGTATACAGTTCACCTCGTGGTAAGCGTTTGTTGTCATTTATAGACGCCTTCAAGACACGGAGATCTAGAAAACTTTAAAAAAATAATCATAATAATCTACTTTGAAATTTATCATAGAGGGTAATGTAAGTATGCACGTTCCTATAACCTATAAAGACACACGCTCCATTTTACGGTGAAATTATTTTTAAACATCACATCTGTTTGACGGCGGTATCTTATTACCTTGGCGTCAGACGCAAGTTCAGGGAAACTAGACAAGGAAGTTTTATTGAACTATGATATTTGGGGCACCGGGTCAGGCACTTAGAAAACTAAACCACATCATAGATTTTAGTATTTATACACGTTCAGCATTGGGTCTCGTGAGAAAAGGTCGTTGTTTATAATTTTACTATTAAAGCGTAAATCATTGAACAATTGAGTGTAAGCTATGACTAAACATATAGGCAACAAAATTTCAGAACAAATCCCAAATTGTTTAATATCAACAAAATAAAACGCTAAAAATCGAAAGGAAGTCATTTTATATTAGAAATACTTTTGGGTCAGTTTAAAAAGAATTTTCCGGGACAGATGTCTGAAATTGATTTAATATTAGGTCGAACGTTGCCCCGAATCTTCCAAATCAGTTTCCTTATTACACTAGTAACAGAAATAAGGATTAAGCTTACAATTTTATGTATTTTTAGCGTGCATTCGCATCATCTATACCTACAAAAAATAAAATATAAAGTATCTGTTTTTCAAATTCAAATTTGGTGAATAAAATGTATGTATACTCGTTAAATAACGGGGTTTAACCGAAGAGGATCACTAGTTTTAAAAAATATAAAAAACAAAAAATTGGGTCGTTGGTAAATATTACAAGAAAAAGATGGGATTGATTTCGCTGAAACCTAATAAAATTATGGTACTACCGTTCATAGATGGAAAGGTCGTGAAGTGCTGTGAGCGTTTTTCTTCTTTAGTCTATAAATTTCCTTATACTCGAAATAAAAATAATACCGGCACCACGTAACTAAATATTGCTGATGTAATATGGCTAAAATCTTAAAGTTGACTACATATCTCATAGATCTACTGGTCTAAGGTTTTCATGGGCGACATGAATCACTTCACAACAGGCAAATTAAATGCTCGTTTGCCTTCCTTTTATGGTATAAAAAAATTATATGAATAATTGCGTCATTTTGTGCATTTGGGGATAATTATATATAATATAATATCATTAATTCGTGGTAAATTGATGCAACAAATTTCATTTGGTCGAAACCTATGACGACAATGAAAACTTCACCGATTTCTTAGAATAGTCACGGTAATTTCAAATACTCAAAGTTTAAAAAGCTTTCATGAACAACGCCGACATAACATTTTTGTAAATTATAATACTCTACATAAATTTAGTTTCGTGCTTCTTATAAAACCATGACTATCTTTTACTAAAGTGCAATTTTAACTTTGGCAAAAAAATAGTTTCAAACTTATGTAACTTTACCAAACAAAGTTCTAAAATAAGCAAAGTAAAACAGTGACTGCTCTTCTGATATACCATATCTGTTTATAGGAAGATATTTCTAGTACACCTTCGATTGTGTCTTAATCAATTTTACATTTAAGCATATCGTATTTTACTACCATACTTTAAATCGCAGCAAAAGCAAACATCCATTTCGAGAACATCACTGATTGTATATAGTTTGTAAAAGTCTCGTTGAATTAAAATAAATGTATATAAAGTTGCAAAAAAAAAGAACAAGGTTAACACAATAATAGCTCCACGAAATAATAATATTATACAATTCGATAAGACTTACGTGCAAAGAGGAAACGACGATAAAAAGCCAGTCTCTTAATAATAAAATTTAAAAAAACAATGCGAATTTAGTACAAAATGTTTAAAAGGTAAGAATGTTATGTCTCACTTAGCGTGAATGGATATTGTTTATAAGTTAGTTGTAATATCGGTAATATAGTCACTATATCATTATAGACAACACGATAACTCAATGACATTCGTTTTAAAATTGCTTCACTGATCTTATTAATATTTAACTTAAATTTAAAACTAGCAGCGCCGCACGGTTATACACGAGCTTATTTCATGTATTCGAGTGATATATTTAGATAGATTAAATAAAAGTAGTCTATCTGCTAATGAAAGATCTGTCAGCATTGCTCCAATCGTTTCAGAGGTTAGCCGGAACAAACAAAGACATGAAGAAAGTGTTATTTTGTATTAAATTCTTCTTAATTACGATAATATTTAATCTAAGTTTAACCGTATAATAGGAGAGTAATAGTTGTGTGAACAATATGAGTTGTAAGAGCAAAGGCTACGGCCAAGTTCACGATTCCGATGAACGACCGAGCTTATCATATCTATTCAACGATACAAAGGGATCATTACCGGCTCTAAAGCATTCGATTTCTCTATTTTTTATTTATTTCAAAGCTAGAGGCATTTCTCTGTTTAGATATCTAAGTAATAGGGTCGAAATACGCACTAAATTACAAATACGTATACATTATTTTTTAACATTTTATTAAAATAATTTCAATTTTGGAAAAATTTCATATCATGATTTACAAGCATATACACCCATAAACACAATTAGACGTTCTAAGTTTAAAACGAGAAGGCTCTAATTAGGAACTAATATGTACTGTACAACCAATTAACTGCTATATCACTAAATTAGTATATCTAGAACTTAGTGCTCACGTATCACATTTATTTTTCCGTATTAATTGGGATAGATTACAATATGTAAAATATCATATTGCATAACTTGCCATTAAGAATTAAAATATCGAATATTATTATTATTATAGTTAATGTTTGAAATATAGTTCTGGGGATTTAAATAAATTTTGAGTTGTTTTGACTTTAACATTTCTAAACGACGTTAGTTAAAGTAAATATCTATTTTTTTGTTTAGCTATACCAGATAATAGGGAAATATATAATATAATTTATAATCAAACGAAATGTTGATACAGCCGACGGATATGAAATGAAAGTGAGATTATACGTTGTTTACAGAGTGTTCCGTACAGTGCAGAGCTGAGCCGCGGTGGCCTTCAGTGGGGCCGCGAATCCACGCATCAGTTCACGGCGAGGCCGAGGGCTACTTTTATTACTCGAGTCCATTTAACCCATTTCGTTGACGTAATCCAGCATTTATCAGTCCGTTGCTGAGATTGATATTGATGTTCTTCTTTTAGAATATAATTTATATATTAAGTTATCGCGGTATCTCTCAAACTAAAAATATGCAAGTACGTTAAGAGATCAAAGCTATCAGAACCAATTAAAGTCGTCTGAGGACAGACGAAGATTTAGAGACATAGATGGTGACTAAGAAACTGATACTCCACGAAAGTACTGCAAAAATTAACAACAACGTTTTAATTGATACGAATAGCTAGGATAATATGCGAGGCCGGTATTGTGTTAACATCTCATGGCCTATATTGATGGCATTGCCTGCCTCGAAATTGATGAAATGGCTTATTTATTGCATGACTAACAAAAAAAATTAACAGTTGTTAAAACTGTTAAAGTCTTTAGAACTTGCTGAAGAATTTTCATTGTGATTTTATTGTCTAAACCTAAATCCTATTAAAATATATAGTTAGATGACTATATAAGTATAACATCTTTATCAATATATTTTTAATGGAATAATGAAAAACTTGAAAATTAGCACATGTCATTCACCCATGTATCTATCTGTATGAGGTACAACGATTCTACCTAATCATTAAATGATATCAAACTAGTTTTATATTAAGCGGAAATCGATTTTTTCTTTGCTACCTAAATCTTTTATTGATAAAAAAGAAATAAAATGTGATCAATCACAATCTACATAATTTGGTTCATTTACGATTTCGAATAAATTCAATATAGATAATTTAAATAGTACTACTACATGTGAGTATTCTATACAGTAAATCCAGTTCAACAAACTCATGCAAAGATATGACCTCTTTGACTTAATTTTATTTTAAATAAATAATTTATATGTTTAATGTAATACAACATATAATGACGTTGTAAATAGTTTTAGTTACATATTTTGACCCTGCTTTGTTGTAAAAATATTTTGTTATCTCATGTCAGATGTCGTATGTTTCCTAATTAATGAGTAAAAAATCGGATAAAATCTATTCGTATTTAAGTATATTATTCTTCAAATACTTTATGTTTGTTAAAACTGTATGTTAGATGTCCGACTAGTATTTTAATAATATCTTATGTTAGCCAAAAGCGATAAGAAGTAAAAATTTGCTTACTTAATCTTTATAAAAAATACAGCCAATTTCAATTACTGAGGCTTAGACACATTTTCGTGTTTTATTTCGGCGTAAACTTTTCTTCTAGAATATGTAAGTGACGAGCTTTGAATGCTTAAGTATTTTTTTTATTTATTCCTCGGGATTGGACGCCAGGCCTAATAGTCGCAGTTCATAGATATAGTAATAATTTATGTTACAAACACCTAGGTTTACCAAAAAGTCATCACATTCAGGACCGTTAAAATATAACCGTCTAATAGATTTAATTATGTTATCGTAATAATATTCTTTTAATTTTAAGACAGTTTTTTACGAATACTATATATCTCACAATAGTTATTATTTAAATTATAAATTATAAAAAAATCTACCAATTTATATTTTTTATGTCAAATACAATATTTTTATGTTGAATACAAGGCATATTTTATTGAGTGAGTGTAGAAATTAGAAAACTAATACCTAAATACGTTTTTTATTAACTATAACAAGAAAGTTATTATCTTTGGCTACAATAATTCGACAGTGAATCTTTATAAGATATATTTCTAGACTTTCATGTTTATTATTACAGTTTTTATCCGGATGTGTTTTGGGAAACTGTAATTTATGAGTAAGACTAGGAATCGTTGCTGTGAAAAATATATTAATAGTAAACATATAATTCTTGGAGTTCTGACTATCTGGAGTTAATGCAATTTAAGGGAAAATTTGAGGCTCTACTTTTGTTTCCTAATATTTTCATAGAATCGTATAACTATTATTATTATTTTTCACCTACTGTCACACTGTTATTTAAGCAAATACTCATATAGGTTCTATATATCTAGATTTACATATATAATAATGTCATAGAATTAATAAAATTATATAAATAATTTAAAAATGAATTCTAATTAAATATTGACATTAAGTATTACATAATACAGTAAATAATTTAAATATCCTTAAAATTTCTGTATATTTTTGTTTTATTTTTCATAGATTTATTAAGTTATAATTAACTAAAACATATACAAGAGCTTTACAACAGCCGTAACTGAATTATTTTGAATGATACTCACTTGGTTTAAGGGTGCATTTTTTTTCGACGCATAATCCAGTAGACATGCTAAGACGATCCTGGACGCAGACGGTAAAAATTGAAATACACGCGACGCTATGGACGCTAATTTATTCACTAGCAGCGAAAAACGTGGATCAAGCGATACCGCGTTCTGTGCAAACTATATATAAACACGTGTTTGATAGTATCAAATTAGATTCCCTAGTAACCGGCAAAATATGTTAGATAAAAAAATATGTTCGTCTCAATATTCGAATATATCAATGTCTTAGTTGTTTACGGTGAGTTGAAAATAAATCGTGAGTGCGTTCGAAGTGTGATCGTGGTAGGACGGTGAGATGCGACTCGTGGAGCGGAGCGCACGACGCGGCGAGTTGCGGACCACTGAATGCTCGACGCGGGCTTCGCACGATATTCTATCGTCTCTCGCTTCACAATTTTTCAATTTTAATATGTTACCTACATACGCTTAAATACTTTTCCGAGACGCGCCTTTACATTTTAACACTTAAATGTAGAGGTTTTCCTCGCTAAATTCAGTATTTATTGTTGCGAGAAATGTTTTATATTTTTTTTTTATAAAACGGTGACGAGCACTGAAGTACCTGAACAGTCAAGCGAAACAAATTTATCGTGTGAAAGGAGTTCTTTTATATCTTAAAAAACAAAATTCTGTGCTTCATCGAAAATATTCCCTAATATATTTTCTTTTAATAAATAAGAATATTCATTGCTAAAATTGAATTTGACTTGGAACTCAAAATTACATTTTTAAAAATATCTTCTATTCTTATATCTATAATCGCTTTAAATTGGCTCATTCCATCTCGTTTTCTAGATTACTATCATCGTCTGCGCTAAATGCTGTTTTATTTATCTTAGATATGATTATTTTTCCAAAAAATATTATGGTTTTTTCCTTTTTTTGGAAATAAAATAATATTTCACAACAACAATTTAACCAATTACAAAAATAGATTTGTTGAAAACACTTCGCTCTCGTTAAATGTAGTGCTATGAAAATATATGATGCCATTAACTGGAAGGTCGGGCCGCAGACGGTGATGTCACCAATCAGATCGCAAGTAATTTATCGACACCACTGGTCGGGATTAGGGCCCGAAACTCAATACAAATTGTTAATGACTTGTTCTGATCCCAATCTTATAAAGTTCAGTGTTCCTGCCTAGATTAGGGTTTTCTCCATATTTGTCCAATATTGGTCCCAAAAACAAGTATTGGATTTTTATCTGTCACAACTGAAAGTATATATAAATTTACTTAGACCCAATAACCAGTCCATTTTTGTCATTGAAGTCGTGATTCCATCTTCTGATGTGCTATGATTTAGTTTAAGTGTCTAGTCTTATTACTACTTAATTTCTCCTTGTTGCTTATTTGTCATTCGGAGTTATTCTTGTGAATATTTTATAACGTCAACTACCAAGTTTAACATCAACTTTGTACGTTTTATATTATTTGCGAGACTTTTCTAGAATGTATATATATTTAAAACCTATATTCACTGTACTTTCTATGCCTTTGGAATGTATCTATTTCTTATATAATAATAATAGTAAAATATGAAATACTTAATTTGTTCATAGTAGTATATGTGATGGTGTAAGAAAAATAACTCATATATTTTTGTTAAATCTAATTACTAACTTATGTGAGTAAATAAATTAGATTAAATCGATTTTTATATTGAAACGTAATTAATATATGCACGATACAATTCTAGAACTTTTTGTAAATAAATAATTATTTAGATGTATTGTAACTTACACATGAGTAATTACCCATGAATAAGTTCAATATAAAGTTCGTTAGTCATTAATATGTTATAAACACTATGTTTCTCCGTATTCACATTTTACGTACCATTATACATAATTCAGGTTCAGACTATTTGTAATGGGATGAGATACAAATTTAAATTTCCTACAATTGTTAAGCAGTAATATTAGTTTTAAAATTATTTTTAACGGTAGAGTAAAAAATAGTGTCCATAGACGTAATATAAAATTGTGACACGAAGCTATGAAAATTAAATCGGAACTTCATTTTTATTGTACTTGTATCTAGAAAAATTGATCACATCCACTAAATGCTTTTGGAGTTTATTTGTATGGAGAACAGATATTGTGTAAAGTGCCATATATATCAATAATTAAGCAAGGATATATTAAAAAAATAATTTCTGAAGCAAAATTTAGAAGCTTAATCACCCACTTGTCTGTAAACAGAGTTGATATTGAAATATATGCAAAGTTCTTAAAGAACATCATTAGACGAAATGATCAAAAATCATTCCTACATACATTATGCAGTACCTACTGACTGCGTAAAATATTGACCTAATAATACATATATATTTCTCGTCGCATGAGAAAATTCAATGTTAGCTAGCCTGTATACATTCCAATACCAAATTCAGATCTACGCAAACGACCTAGGCGGTGAATATTTATGGCCACTACATAAGGCAGGAAACGAGATGAAAAACTAGTCGTATAATATCTTTTATAGGGTTATTAAAGGTTAAATCTCCGTGTGGTCTATTAAATCTGTCTGCAAATCGTCCGATACCGATCAGATCTCAAGTCCAATCAGAACACATCCGCTTGTCACTGTTTATATCAACATTTCCCTTACGCACACATCTTTCAGTAACTTGGATATCATATATTTGTGAGGACGAGGATTTAACGGGCTTGATAGCCCAGCGGTTACTACTACAATGCGGCAAAATTTGGCAAATTCAATTAACATCGGTATTAAAAGGTTTATAAAGTTTCGAAAAAAATATATTTTTCATTTATCTGATCATTTATGAGCATAAATCGAGTGGGAGAAATATCGAATGTCCTGGTCACGAAACACCGTTAGTACATGGAAGCATTATGAACTTATCGATATATAGAAATAAAACTGAATTTGTTTGTAATGTCAAAAAAACTCTTCTCTAAATTCAAATCTAATTATAACAGGGCTGATAACAGTAACTCAAGTGATACAATTGTCTGTATGTTCATTAGTTAATATTACAAGAGTAACTTAGCCTAATAATTGTTCAGTATCGTAAAAATAGTAAATAAATAGGACTACAACGGGTTATCGAATAATTTAATGCCAAATTAGGCCTGTACTCATCTCTTGATAAATATAAAATGAAAACATATTCAAAATATACGACAACGATGTCTGTACCGAATGAATAGAATATTGAATATTACAAACCATTACTGATGGTTGTATAAGTTTTTCACGAATGTTTACATATCTCCACGTTTCTTCTCTAAGTGCTTAATCTCTACGCGGCTCTGTGCCAAATAGATGATTTATGCCTGGCGGTAGCGCCACGCACATAGACGACGATATTCAAACACAAAAATATATAATTAGCTTTAAATACTGGGTCATTTTCAAATACAACATGCGAAACTGTGATTATTAAATCATCTTTACTTTGTGTGGGTTAACAATAAACATAGAAATGCGCTATCTTCTGACATCGTATTTTGGAATATGATATAATCAAAGCAATCTTTTTGAAGGAGAGATCACCTATAAATATATACCAAAACAATTTTTTTTTGTCTGTGAGTTGTTCCTAGTTAGTCTCTGAAATGGGATTTTTTGGGTTTCAAACTGTCAGGTAGGTAGATAATGTCATAAGAAATAATGTAAGCTATTCTTTTTTAAAATCATCATTATTACTTTAAAAAATTGTGTATCTAGAAATTAGATCCAGAGGAAATTGCGAGGTAACTCTAGTATAAAGACTATGTGAGTCAAACCGCGAGGAGCTGCAAGTTGTTAAATATAAATAAATTAATAACTCATTGGCCTATGTAACGCCCAATTGGTCTCATGTCTGTGGATTAATAAAAATATAGCCTCATTTTTTATGCATACCACACAAGTTGTACATGCATGACTGAGTTATGGGACTGGCGCCGAGGCTTACCAATTCCAACAATGAACCAAATTACTTCTATCAAGCTGACTCGTGACTGACGTGCCCTACCGAATTGAATATTGCCATATGTGATGTCAATTGTATCTATTAAACCGTTGTTACTTGACTATTAGCATATAAACATCTTATAATTAGTACAATAGACGAATGTATTAAGTTATATAGTATGCTATCTTTTGTCAAAATATCTGCAAGTCTATCCGATGAGTCTATTGCATATTTTCTGTAGAGAAAGTCTGTGGAATAGGCGTGTAGCTACCAACGAATTGTGGATACAGCGTGGAATGAATCTAAATTTTATACTAGTGGCCCGTCCTGACTGCATCTGACTCAAATATAAATAATACTTGGACGTTTCTTTCGGACACGTAAAAATAATAAGACTTGAATAAATTTTAAGCGGGTCACGAAACCATAATTACCAAAAAGTGTTGAAATATAAAATATCGTATGGATATCAGTTATTCGTATCATGGCTTTTATGTTTAAAATAGACATTTTAAATATATGCCATACCCCTTATTGTGCAGGAAATTAAAAACTAGAATTCAACTGAATATATGAACCATATCGTATAAAGATCAGATGAAATGACTTTAATGTCGACAGACGATACCAGAATTCTAAAATAAAAACCTAATTACATAAGACTTTATTTTAGATGTTGCTTCAAAAAGATCGACAGAAAATAAGAAAATATGGGGCAACCACTTCAACTGCTTTATTATGGCAGAAAATAGTTTTATTGCTGTCAGAACCACAGATGTCAGCCAGTTAATAAAAATATTTTTACTCCTGACGGAAAAGCTTGTAAAATTACGCGTAGCTACGAGTAATCATAATTTTAGATGAGAACGAAAATGTTTTATTGCTTTCAAACAATCTGTTCCTTAGGTTGATAGACAGTAACATAGTCTTTTCAGATGTTAATACCTACTTTAAAAATAAAGTAAATTCATATATGACCTTGTAAAATTAAGTTATCATTCTAAATATTATACTTTTAGCTTGTAACATAAGAAGTTACTCAATTTTAATAATACACACACAAAGATCATTATCTTAAAACTAGTTCGCGGTACTTACTTGTCTTACAAATTATAATTACGCCATAAACCGAAGTGACTTCGATTGCCTTGAGGAGTCAGCGACGTCACAACAATTCACACGAGAAAACGCCTTTGTATTCTTAAATCAATCAAATCAATGTCAGCATGGAGTCCCACCGACCTATTTCCACAATAGTCGTGCCTACCACGGCCATTCACCCAGTGATTTCATCGACCTAGAATAAAAATTTGCCCGGTTACACCAACACGTTTTGTGAAAATATTTATTTGACTTCAACTAGCTAGACGTTCTAAATCTGTATTTGAAATAATTAAAAGTGTATACAAATAAGTAATATTGAGGTGTCCGTTTATAATTACAA
>JAOSYY010000009.1:9006440-9054065 GCA_025727935.1 Hebomoia glaucippe | reverse complement strand
ATACCTCATCAGGTATAATATAAAATCCACGCGGGATACCGCTATTTTTTTGATATACCAAAAGGAAGCTTTTGGATCTGTGTTGATCTAAGAGTTTCCTCCATTACAATTTTTCCGTTAGTCGAAAGTTATGACGGCACTGGAAACTTAACTAACTTTATTGCGGAAATTTACTGCGAAGTTTCTACTTCTCTAAATATCAAGTTTTGTTTTACAATAGTTGATCTTCAAAATGATCGGATAGATCATGACAGGTCTTTTATTGGATAATAATGGAAGTCATAATGCGTAATATTGACTACTTTTATTAATAAATTTTAAACTTAGCACAACATCGTTACAAGTCGCGAAATTCTATGGATAAGTTTTACTAGCGTAAATTTGAATTTGTGGGGTTCTTTTGATACTAAAAATAATTTATACGTTAAGTTAATGCTATGAAAACCGAGGGTCACCGTTTGCTTAATGATAAATTTCCGTAAAAATAAAATACTCAATAGTCAAAGAAGCCGAATTGTGGAATATGTTCTCATGATTCATAATAATCTGTTAATTATTTGTACACATAAATATTTGATATTATGTATCTCTGCTATTAATCTGTATTCAACGAAACGTACCTAATTAAAACAACGCATGCTTTCGCGGCATGTAATATCACAGAGTAATAATTAGGTTAATCATGATAATTGCTACAATTATTGTTGTTTCACAGGAGTGACTTCATGAAGTTCACGCTTCTTTTTTTCAGATAAACGTGTACAAATATCTATTAAGTTTAAAAAAAATCAAACATTTTTTTATGTTATAGATGTTACATTATATGTAGCCAAACCCGAAAAAGCTCAGCTTGATACGACAATTTCTATACATTAAAAAAATATAGACATAAACAAGAATAGTAAAACTAATGTACACTGTAAAACAGATAAGTTCCATAGCGTTACGGTTTCCTTTGGGTGAATTTTATGTAAACAAAAACGATTTTGTTTTGCTGCCAGTACTAAATACAATATACCTAAACAAGAACACAATATAGATCAGTAAGCGTAAATACAAAATACGGGTAATCAATTTTAATTTAAATTATTTAGGGCATATAAGAATAATAATATTTAAATAAAAGTTTACATTCACGAAACGCCTGAACAGATTTCAATAAAATATTATGGTTATGAACTTCAAACGTGTCAACTTCTTAACAAGATTAGCTCTTTCGTTTAGATGTTTAGAAGCTACAGAGCCACAGACTGACACTTCAAAGTTCTCACTGCTCATTTTGCAATGGAGCTAAGAATATGATGTAATAACCGAGATTCTCCCATCTATATTTCTATCAATACTAACCGATTTTTTTTCATCAATTAAGGAGCGAAAGCTCACAAAGTAAACAGATACTATGACATTAATAACATTAGCACAGATAAGGACAGTTGGGACATTTTACATAGAAAGAGTACAAATGGTAAAAATAACTAATTTTACGCGACGCAAAAGGCGTCTAAGTGAACTTTATTAAAAGTTTCTTGTTTACAAAAGAAGCACGCAGCTCACGCACGTTATGAGGCTATTCGTTTACATATTGTATTTTACTGATTTCCAAATTAAATGAGAACATACTTACGGTAAGGTGCTTTTAGTTCTAAAAATATAATCAATTACTGACATCTGAATGAGTAAGTATTATGTAGCTTTAAAGAGCTTTAGGCGAAATATAGACTTGATGTGCTTTGAGTTCTGGTTCAAAGTAAGGTTAACAGTAAGTATATAAAAAGTACTAAGCTAAACAAAAATGGGAATATTTTTCATAATATAGGCGACTATGTTATCTTTACCAACTGATGTCAGTAATTCTATAATGCTGCCAAATTAGCGGTCAGCAACTCTTTCGAAAGGTCAAACGGTAAACAACAGAATACATATATTAAAAGCTTATGTCTTTGTTCACAAAATAACTCGAACAAAACACCTTCTGTGTTCATGTTTAATTAGTTTGTTAATGTATGATTACACATTTAATGGATAATATTTACTTTTAGCACATGTGGTTGTTCACGGAGCAGTGTATAAGGGAATTCTGCCAAATGTTAAACGATATTGTTTTGTTTTCAGTGCAGTAAATTTCTACGTGTTTCACGGACGACTTTTTGAACTTGACCTTTCGATATTACTTATTTTACTATAGTAATTAAAAAAATAATGAATGCACTTTTCTAATAAATGAATTAGTTTCTCTGTTTTGTATTTTCCGTCTAAATCGCTGAACCGGTTTCGAAAAATTTCGGTATGAAGATACTACCAGGCCTACTTTTGCGTGGGCGAAATTGCAGCGAGTATCTAAATATAAAAAGAACAAGCGTTAAGAATTTTCACTTTTACGTTTTGTGCAACTATTTATAGAATCGATTTAAATGCTATTCCAATTATGATTTTCTTAGATGTTTTCAAACATTATACTTATGTTGTAAACAAAAGCCAAAGCACTTGACAGTTACAACATTGACACCTTTACCTTTTCTTATTCATCTCAGAGTTTTCTTATCGTCTGTTACCAGCCAAATAAACCAGAACAGTATCTCGTATTAATCAAATTCGCCAACATGATACATATTTGTGTACATGCATTAACATGTATTAAACATAAAAATTGATTTTTTATTCGCTCCAAAGAGTTAAGTTTTTCCTTATATTGAATAGAATTCAAATCTTTTTGTCGCGAACCCTCATGCCAATATATTATCGAGACAGGTTGCTATTAATACAATAAAGCTACATGTAACATTATACATTGGCTTTTCAATTCTCAGAAATCTTAACAAACCAACGTCTAGAGGTTGATTTGCAAGGAAAACAGAAAAATAACATAAGAATTATAAGAGGCTATAATTTAATGTTATACATAGAAGGAGTTACAAACACGTTTCTATTGCCTTATGGAGATACATCCTGTGTCAGTAGATGTAGGTGAAATCTTTAATTAAAGCAAGTAAGCAGCTTAAGTTAGTCGACATGCCATGTTTAATTACTGGAATCGCTCTTTAGTAATTAGGAGCTTTGTAACATGTTAAAAGCACGAAATGTCGATTCGTTATGCAACCGTTTAGGTATTTTACTGGTACGGGTCTAATAGATATTATGGTCCATAAATTAATCTGTTGTCTTATTAGACCACAGTAGCTAAATATGTGTTTTTTCTGTACAATAATAAGACAAGCCAGCATACAGTTTTTACAGTTTAGATCTAAGAAATGCGTTGCAAACCTTAAGGCTTTCGCCATAACACATCATTAGTTATTTGGTGCCAGTCCGCTACCGGTCTTAATTTTTTTATTTCGTGTATTAGGAAATAATGTTAGTTGTTCTGCTTAAAAGCTTAACGTCATGTCCGCAAGCTTACTATCATCACTAATTTCCTTTAAAATGACACCATCTTACCAAAGACGTGCTTCCGTAAATTAATAATTCAAAGCCTCACGAGAATATTAAGGAGGCATTTGAAATAAATTGCTTCGTAATCATTTTATGTGTGACTCAGATCCTTTATGTTTGTTGTCACCGTGAAGTTGAATATCGAAAGTGACACACAAACTTACAACACCCACTGGACATAGATCCCAATTGAATCAAGATATGTTTGTGATATGTCAATCATGAAATCTATTATTCTTATTGTTTGCTAAATTCATTCAGAGATTGACATTTAAAACAATCGATATAACGAGTGCATACTTACTATAAAATCTTTAGTAGCGGACTACAAATTATTGTTAGCCTAATTTTAACGTAGCAGAGTAATGTTTTTATTTAAAAGCGAACTCCTGCGTATCTAGGTATAGTGGGAAGCTTATTTTAAAGTAAAATTTCTGGTGCAACCCAACGAACACGGAGTCGTCAACCATTGTATTGGCAGTTTCTTTAGAACGCGCAGGCACTTGCATAAACTTGCTTTTGTGATAATTATTACGGTTGTATTTGTTTTAAATTAGTACAAATGTTGATACAAATATTCGTAGCCTTTTAGCATCTAATATTATTTTTGAAGTAACATATTGATCAGCACCTATCATTAAATAATAAAGTTTCGTAAAAACTAAACCCATGTTAGAAACGTTAAGGAAATATGTAAATAAAATATTTTAAATACTCAGGTAATAAATAATTATAAAGTAGGATGTTATTTAGTAACAAAATGTATCTGAATCATCACAGGAAAACCTTAAATTTAAGCTTAATACTAATAGGAAAATCAGTCATTTAGGTTAATATATATTTAATTAAGCTTTTAAAATTAGTTATTTTATATTCATTTGAACTCTCAACACATAGGTATATTACTTGTATCCATTTACATATGTAGTTTAAAATAAATCATGATTAATATTCAATACACGATAATATTTTTGGCTTGTTCGCAACATCGATTTGCTTACAAAGAATGTTTTACAGGAAATCAGGAAGCGTTGTCTGCGTACCGCCGTAAATAACTATCTACTGTTTAAATTGTATACTTTAAGATAAGTGCTTATGTATTAATTTAGCATAGTAAACAGTTTTTAACGTTTATCGTTAATAGTTTTTTATTTGTTTGGATCTTATAGTACAATTAATTTAAAACGCAAATAAAAAAATTAAAAAAGTAGGCTGTACCATAAAAGAAAGGCCATGGTAGTTTTGAAAACGCGGTCCCGTGGCCCTACGGATCTTGAAAATTTTGGATAGTCGCGGAAGTTTTAGTAAGTATTCCCTCCTAGTACTATGTGAGTCTATGTGGCTCGTCAGCTGTGAAATTATGGAAAAGCGAGTCCCGCAAAACACCCCGGCTATATGCCTAAAGTATTTCCTCCTTGTCAGAAAAATTGTAATAGGTTTTATAATAATTAATAGTTTATTAATTAAATATGCAGATACGGCCAGAAATATTTCAGGGTAATGAAGCGTGTAACAATTGCATGCTGGGCGTGGGCACTGAACATAAGTCTGATTTAACAAGACATACCCCAATGAACAATCTTATAAACTCAATGAAGCTTTGTTTGCTTATCGAAAAAATATCGGCCAGACATGTAAGTCAATGCATGCGGCGCCCAAAAGAACCATCGGGAATTCAAAAAAGCCCACTCGCAAATTTCACCAAGCTTTGAAAAATAATCAGGGTATACTCACAAGAATGTCGGACTAACGATATTAGTATTAAGGTATATTAAAAAAAATAACATCTAAATCAACCTAACGCTTAATTATATTTAATTACTAGATAAATCGCACTAGCTTTTTATGTAAATAATAGGATGGTTTGGAAGCTTAATGAATTCAAACGAATTTAATAAAATTCATTTGCCACCTTTAGCTATGTTAATCTTTCTTTTTTTTAATTGAAAGAATAGATGATTTTACAGATTATTTAAGAGTTGTTCAAATTTAATCGTGCTTCAGTGCAATTGTTTATAATTAAACATCTATTTTAATGTGAGCACAAACAAAAAGGGTGATCTGGTACTCATTGACAAATATAATTGAGTTGGGTGATGCGTGAACGACCGAGCACGATCGGTGAAGGCCGATACAACTCCACGTGACGAAACAATTATTACGGAAGCGCCTTTTATAATCTTTCTTTACATATATAACTTCAACAGTTGTAAATTCACTAATCAATTACTGATTAGTTTTTTGCTTAATTTTCATTAATCGACAATAAGAATAGATATGACATTATATGATAAATTTCTATACTAACAACAATTGCTTTTATGATAAAAAATGTAAGAAACACAGTTACAAGTAGATTCAATAAATATTTGTTAAATATACTTAAGAATGCATTACATCATTAGTGTATTTATTTAGACGCTTAACGTAAATATAAAATAGATATTCTGTAAAAAATTTAATACATGATTATATCTCGGTACGACAACTTAACAATACGTAGTCTGTAATAGAGGAAGCTAAATGCAATCCTATAAACGGATGACAATTCATGTTTATAACACTTAACACTGTCTCTGCCAATGTTTATGCGGGAAGTGCATAATAAAAATTATTAAATATATTCATTATTGCCTACATTATTTTTGTCTGCATTAAAAGTACACCGAATTACGTCATAGGGATAAATTTGGGCCATTTTACGTCATAGCTTAATAATGTCTAGTACAATTACATTATCGTCTAAGGACAGTCGAGGTCGTATGAACCTAAAAGGAATAGATCTTTGCCATGTACGGAGAGCCTGACAACTTGTGGCGCTTGCTAGAAAAATGTGTTACCATTTACCAACACATGACTTGACACTGATAATACTCGCTGTTCTACGATGAGTAACCGTGAGATTAAGCAAACTATTTTAAATCAATAAATAAATAATAATTTACTTATTAACTTTGAACTTTGAACTACTATCTGTAATTCATAAGATCTAATATTATATATAAAAAAAAATCGTGCATCGAATTAAAATTCCTAGATTATATTTATTGTTTTAATAAACTTACGTCGTACGTAACCTTGCCATTTAAAATAAAGTGTACAAAAAGTTATTTGATTTGTACAATCATCGTTTTGAACAATGGTTATACATTTTGATTTAAAACATTGTCTTAGATGGGTATTTCATTTGTTTCGGCTGGATTCTTTTTGTACATCTCATTTTTATTGTTTTGATATATGAACGCAGAAGATTTATTGAATGTTTAAATTTAGATACTATCTATAAGATCATAATAGTTACGTTTAATAAATCCTTTGAGCAGTTACAGAAATTCATAGAGCCATGAACTGAATTATTATCAAACATAAAACGCGTTCCTCTAGAATTGCCCTTAATTAAAATAAACAATTATTAATTACAATATACATGTACCCAAGATTATTTAAAATTATATTCGAGGATGATCTAAGCACAGACGCAAGTATCTCCAAAAATATTGCCTAATACACATTAACCGTTTCTTTATTTGTATCATATTATTTTCATGTAATTTTATTGATAGGACCTATCAATTATATTCCAATTTCTTCGTAAAAAAATCTTAAATGGCCTCCTTATAAGAATTATCTCTGCGGTACGATTTATTTTGTAACGTTTACGACATTATAGTAAGCAGAGTGCAAGAAAGGTTTCATTCATAAGATTTATGTTATCTAATAATATTTAATTTTTATTGACAGACAGGAATAAGTCTTATACTCTTCATATATGTATAATCACGAGGTCTCAGCTTATTTATTATATGTAGAAGTATAGGAAAAATATCTTTAAATAAAACAAAAACTGTATTAAGCTGTGAAATACGCTTAATCAACCTGAGAATATGTTGAGTATATTTGCATATCAGTCTACACAAACACACAAACAGATAAAAAGCAAAAAGACTTTCTGTTAATGTTGTACCGCTCTTTTCTAATCGTCAGGCATCGTTTTTGCATAAATTCATTGAACACGGTTTCTAGTGATTTATTTTATGCATACATTTGTCTACTGTGAGACGCCATTTACTATTTATGGTGTTCTATCAACCAATTAATTGAACAGTAAGGAAATGTATTTAGTTGAAACCTACTCAGGCTATAGTCTATCTATGTATGGACGTTGTTTATGCAATTTCGATAATCCTTTCTTACTGATGTCAGAATTATCAAAACATGATTGAATACGCTATCCCATATAAATTCTAACTCGTAATCCGTATGTATAATTATTTTATACAGTTGTGGTTGTTAATGAGCGTGAATTCGGAATGTAATTATGTTACCGCTCATGTATTTTGTCTTTTTGTTAATTGTCTAGTACTTAGAGTTATAATATAAATATTTTATTTATTTATATTACCAATGTTCTAGTTAGTTGAAAAAATTATTATTTATCTAACAAGTTATATTTTATAAAAAGTTTGTATGACTATTTATTTCAGGTCATATCCGATATGGCTGGAAGGACTTCGACTTAACGGAGAGATAGCTAGTGTTTTAGCACGTAACATAGGTTACTTTCATTTAACTAAATTAATTAGAGTTCTGGAGAGAATTCGTCAAAGCTCATGAAATTCTACCCATTCGATTTACTGGGAAAATATTTCAATAAACATTTGAGTTGCCCCTAAATCTTACATGTAAATAAAAATAAAGCAAATGAAACCACGGGGCATCGCTAGTATATAATAATACCTAATTGTTGACTTTCTATGTAAAATCTTATTATATTTAGTAATGTTTAGAATCAAAGGCGACGTAATTGATAACTATTGTAATAAATTCTTTCAATTTAATTATAAAAACAACTTAAATGGCCACCATCGTCACTTGAATATCAAAACTTATCTCATTACAAGAAACTACTATAGCGTTCTATACATCTAATATTACTAGCGCATGACTCGAATCTCAATGATATCTGGCGCCGATATTTACATAGCATAAGCCTCTATAAAGTGTTAACTAATCGTTTTCACAACCAGCTATCGCAGACAAACGTTATCTTAGTCACATCGACGAATATTAATTAACGGACTCCTTCAAATACATTTATCATATTTTTATTTATAATTAACTAAATTGTCTGGACGTTCCTTAGACCCAAGCTCGATTCCAAGAAGGTATAAGTATTTGATCACCCGTCCGATACGTTATAATGTACACCAAATGCACATGGGCAACGAAGCAGTACAAAAGAATAAAACGACATCGCATTCTGATGTTGTTTTTGCCTTTTAAGCTGTACAAGTTAAGGAAGACACGACGTTTCGGGAATCGTGGTTCTTATATTGTATTTATATATCTATTGTATTTAGAATGCTACCTGTATCATCACGATCTGTGCTCTTTTGCCTTTAATTTTTTTATACATAATCTGACATGCGGCCGAACAATATGCAAAATTAACAACAGCATAAATAGTTATTCTAATATAAATTTTGTATTAGATATAAATAACATGATTATCACCTATAAATGCTCTACCCATTAAACTGAGGGAGTTAAATAAAACTGAAGTCATTTTTAATTAACTTAATTAAAATTATAAAAAGATATTGATGTTAGAAATCGTAAACATAGCGAATCATAAATCCTAAAGAGATCACCAGAGCAGAAAATGTTTTTATTATAAAAACTTTCAGTTATTTTTAGGTGCTATAGTTTTATTTTTTCATTAATACAATTACGTTGGGGGAAATATCTATTTTTAAAATAATTAATAAAAAATCCATAATGCCATAATTTACAACGTCTGCTTTTTGGCGTCGACATTTAGATAAGTAATACACTGAACCGAAAATTTATCTATATCATGCCACGGCAAAATCCAGACATTACGCATTTAATGACGGAGAAATTAACGACGTACATGGTTTGTTCCATGAAGTGCAAAGTGTAAAGTTAAAATCAGAGCATCGGTCGTCAGCCGGTGACATCACGACTGGCGCCGATCCGCACCAATTGTCAACAATTGTCTCGAGCATAGACGATACACATGCACAGCTACAACAATTTACATAGTAAAACTTAACATTTTAATTTTTCTAATACCAATTTAAATAATTGCATATAAAATTAGTTTCAGTGCAGCAGAATTTAGATCCACTATTCGCATCATTAAATTTTTTAGCCCAGAGAGAAAACGACGATGTAGGAGAAATTTGAAGGACTACTGAGAAGTCATTGATACTCCCTTAAAATTAAATTGATGCTCTGTTAACATGGAATGTTTAACCATAATGCCTCATCGAACATATACATTTTATTTTACTATTATCGATGGTTAAACGTGATACTCATTTTCATTATTTGATGGCAGCTGACACAAAAATTTCATTTTGAATTGTGCAATGTCGACTTTTTTTTTCTTAACACGCTTTTATTAGCTTTGCCTGTATGTATGTAATGGAATCTTTGAACTCGACTTTCGGGTACTACAAGACGGATTAATTTGAAATTTTGCACAGTAATCAAGAACTGATGACAAAAAAAAATAGTTTGTCTCATTGTCTTTCTCAAGCCATTTAGGATAAGGGTTTTTTGAAAATAATTAAAAGTATATACTTTCGAATAAATTCCGCGACGACATACGACCACTATTCTGATCAATTAAGAAGCTACATTTTATAAAAATCTAACATTCACGCCCTAACAAATGTTTCTAAGCGTAAACTGTACAAAAGTTATATTATGCTTTTTAATGGGTCCTTTATTTAAGCTTGATATTATTTTTAAATATTCGCGTTTTGGGAAATATACAGACTCCACAAACAAATTTAAAACCCAAATTCGGATTGAATATAGATAAGGAATAATTAGGAATATTATTATATTTCATTTTGTATTTAATAATTAAAATATTTCAAAGGTTACTTTTGTAATATCTTGTAATTAAAAACTCTTGCGAATATTTCTGACACACCTAACTCACAATATCCAGGGATATTATAATATCTGTAGTGATAATAATCGCATTATTTTTTTAGATAACGTGAAATGTTAATGTTATCTAAAACCAGCAGTGTAAAATTGAACAATCTTAATTATTACATGATATATTTTAAATCAAATTCTTACTGTCATATGACTCTGCCCAATTAAACGGCTTGTTCTTGATCACAAAATACTAAGCATACATTGTGTGTATATCAGATTTCGTTGCATTTAACTGAAAGAGTTAACTAATTGATGCAAATTCTTTGTCTGATGAGAACGATGCCCTTTCGCCAGTTGTTTAACTCAATCCTTTAGCTAAATAATTTCGTAGACAAGATTTCATTTATATCTACATAAAACGATACAAATATCTCGGTTCTCAAATTCCATTTAAAACCTTCAATACCGTATTGGTCGTTAATTTCTTTCCGCCATTTAACTATAACAATAAGTCACCGCAATTTGTCGAATCTAAGTAATACCCATTTTCGTTTTGCAAACCCATCTTATAAAAATTGGTAAAATTTTCAGACAGACACGATAAATATGTATAGGAATTTTGAACTTAATGAATGTAATTTTACGGGACAAATTAAAAAGGTTTTATATTAAGTTACCAATAACACCATTAATTTTAAATTACTATACCAGTTCTCGAACTTCGACTGTTATAAAATACTGGTTTAAAATTCGCAAAAATCGCATTAGACCTTTTTATAAAATTTAGGTATACCTATTCCTTAGAATGCTATACATGACACAAAACCTATACTAAGCTCGGTAGATATTTTACTGGCCTATTTTCTTAAATATATTTCACAATAAATATCTCTAATGAAGGCATATACGATTAAGTGTAAAACTTGGTATCATACGTTTACCTAACTTTTGTAATGATTGACTTTATCTAATCCGTAAAAAACCGTAGGCAGACACAAATTTGGTGGGTGGCTGTGGCGCTCGGTGTTATTACAATTACAACAATCACTAATAACTACCACGATATTTGACTTTTTCTTAAATAGATCAAACTGTGGTAAGGTACGTATTAAAAAAATACCTCAACGCGACCTGAATCCTAATTTTCTTATATTAAACAGATATTTCAAAGTTGGCTAATCCTGAGGAAGCCGTTAGTAACAGTAATAACTAATAAGTCGGTCAGTGTACGCATCCGCTCAAACAGTAATAAAAAATAGGGAAAACATTAATCGGATGATTGCTGTATGTGATATTATTTTTATTGACGAATAAATTTATTAATGACTTACGGCTGTAATTTCTAAACTATAATAATATAATTTGGAAATTGGTATTATTGTTATATTCTCTAATCGCTCCATAGCTTAAATCGGTACGTCTCCGTTTACGTTACATTGCGTCTAAGTAAATGCGTATACGTTTGATAATATCCGTAATTATGAATATACGACGATTTTGCGTATAAACTCGTTATGGGCTTTTTTGGCTTATTAATAAGAAATAGATTAAAATCATTTGAATTATATGTTGTATATTGTATTAGCTGTCCCGCGCAACTTTGTTTCCGCACCACAATATAATATACAAATTATATAACTATTAAAAAGGTAGATATATAATGGTCAGCACATTTTTAGAACTTTTTAAAGGGGAATAATTCAGTCGTACTTGATTACTACGTTAGTTTAACAGTTTATGGTACATATGCGACGGAAGTTCTATATACAAATTACAAATACATATTTGCAGTTGTTGCTACATTTCTGATGCTCCGTTCATATGAAACGTAGCATAATGCTATATAGCCTTCTACGAATAGGCTAGCAGTGAAATAAAATTCGAACGAAATAAAATTTTATTTTGAACCAATATTTCTGATAATAAGGTGTTCAAATTTTTTAATATCAGTTTTCTGTATAAATTCATAGATGCATGTATGCATAATGGTCAGACGATAAATCGAAACGTATAATTGTAAAAATTACATTTATAAGATAAATTTGATTTATGTGCATGTAAGTTTAATAACGCGCTTATTTAAATATGAAACTTATTTAGTTTTCAAAAAATGTTTTGCAATAATTAACTTTATCTAATTTTTATTCGTTATAGGTTACGTCAAACAATTTAGAAGTTTATGTATTGTATTGCTTATATAGATTTTACTAGAAAAATTTACCGTTATTAGAATCAAAAAGAAACGGTAAACAGCTTTATCTAACATCTTTAACAATATCGTGCCAAAGCGGTATGCTAAAAAATGCTTCAATAATTGGGAGATTTTTGCATATATTTTTATTGCATTTTTATAATTTTTTTAGTCTTTATAACGATTCTCTTTAATTGTTCTGGTTAACAAAATGCTAAATTTATATTGTCTATGCGACTTGTTTTTAAGGCGTTCTATTGGCTCTTATTGAAATGCAATTGCCTATGATTGGGCATCAGTTTGTCAAATTTTAAAATATCCAATTGAATCCAGAAGAATGTGAAAATGAGGGGCAATAGACAATACGAACAAACCTTTTACTATGCTATGTGCTAACATGGCGAAAATTCTTGATCATCAACATCAGAAGTAGCAAGTTGTGAATCCCTTGTTATGGGATTTTCCTTTGCATTTGCAATATTTTACTTTTTTGACAAAATTTATTTCCTGTTACTAACTTAATTGAATTTCATCAAAATGAGTGTCGACGCCTATGGGCCCAGCTCTCAAACGCTCACGTTTCTAGATACTGAGGAAACGGATCTTATTGGTGCTGATACTCAGGGTTCTGAATTCGAATTTACGGATTTCACTTTGCCATCTCAGAGCCAAACACAAGCTTCTCAGCACGATCATGGTCTTCCTTCTGCAAACCAGGTAAAGATTTTTATGTTTACATAACCTAATTATTACTTGAATAACTCGTTTTAGATTAGTATTTAGAAGTACAATATTCCTTTCCTTTCAGGTAAATGGTCTGGGGAGATCCGATATAAGCTCTAAATTAACCAGTGTAACTAATGCTATTGCGGAATTACAATTTGAAGAAGACGATGAAGCTTTGTACAGTAGCAAGGAGCTACCTGATCATGCTTGCAAATACTGTGGTATACACGATCCTGCCACAGTGGTCATGTGTAACATATGTAATAAGTGGTGAGTTACTTTACTATTCTTAAAACACAAAGGAGAACAAAGGAAAAGTAATATTTAATACAAAATAAGCTCTAAAATTAAAGAAATCTTTAGAGCTAGAATGGTGTTATGGCAGTATGATTAACTGTCACCAATTGTTAGAAATTGATATACTTGCTGATATTATTAAAAAAATGTTTAATATGTAGACCAATATGTATTATCTTTTAGCTACTGTGAATATGGTTCATTTTATGAATCTGTATAAACGATACTTAGATCAAAGTATATTAATATTGTTTTAGTAGAAGTTTATCCTTTTTAATGTATTCTTAAATATGCAAATGTTTTTATTCAATGCTGCTTCAATCTATGTATTCTAGAAACTAAGTAATATAAATCTGTTTAAATATTCAGGTTTTGCAATGGGCGTGGTAATACATCAGGATCCCATATCATTAATCACTTAGTCAGAGCAAAACATAAGGAAGCAGCCTTGCACCGTGATGGACCTCTTGGAGAGACCTTATTGGAATGTTATTCTTGTGGTGCTCGAAATGTTTTTGTCCTCGGGTTTATACCTGCTAAGGCAGATTCGGTTGTTGTGCTGCTGTGTCGGTAAGTAACACAATACATTGTTTTGTGTTTAATTAATAATCCACATTTGAAAAGCTAAGCTTGTTATAATTCAGAATAATTAAGTTCTGATTTATATAAGTTTCTTTTCTTAGTTTGTAAATATATATACATACAGTGGTAAAATTATAAAAACAACAGGTTTCAAATTAGTTCAAGACCTACATTTAAAAAACTTGATATTATTATCCAAATCTAACTTTCAGGCAACCTTGTGCAGCACAAAGTTCCCTAAAAGATATGAACTGGGATCAAGAGCAGTGGAAGCCATTGATATGTAAGTGATTTGAAAGGTTTTATAAAATTACAGTAACTTTGACAGACGTGTTGTCCTAATGGTTCAATATTATCTGCTAAAACATTTTTTAGCATATAATATTCAACCATTGAAATTATCTAATTTTATGAGCATATTATTCATACCTCATATAAATTAAGAGTTATAAATGGGAGGGAAAAATATTCATATCAGGAAAAGTTGCTAAGTGTGCTTGTTTCATTGTATTAATTTCTGAATAATTGATATAAATGAATACATTGACAATACAAAATCTAGTTATTAATGATATCAAATGGTTAAGGTATTGCCTACCAAGTAAAACATGAATTTATTATTTTACAGAACAGATGAACTGCTTGTATACATATTTCATATACACATACTAATACAGTACATTTTTATAAATATTTAAAATTATTTTCAATAAATAGATGAATATGTTGATGGTTGTTATAATTTGTAATGTTTACAGCGGATCGAGCCTTCCTCTCTTGGCTTGTTAAAGTACCATCAGAAGCTGAACAAATGAGGGCTCGCCAGGTATTATTATTCCTTTGGTTTTTTTTTATATATATATATATTTTTATATTTATATTGAACTTTCTGTTTAGACTATATACTTACATTTTTATACTGACACTAGATATTGTACAGTGACAGTCCAAAAGTTTATTTATTATGTACCAAGATAACCTAAACTCCATTAGTATAACTACATATCACAATTTCTCTTAAATACATTTGTTATAATCCAAACAAAAAGTCATTATATTATTTGTATTAGAATATTTTGTTTTTATTTTTGCTTGGCTATATGTTTATATACTTCAATAAATTTTCTAAATTTTTTTAAAATGAAGGCCAAATGATAAATGAAATTAAGCTTAATTATAAAGGCTTTCTTTTAAGTTTTTTTTACTTTTAGCACTACTTGAGCATATGCGCTGTTGTGTAAATCTTTAATTTTTAATTTAAATTATTTAAAGGTACATACAAAACCTCATTATTTTATTGCACAGTCAAGTAGGGCATTGATATAATTATTAAGAAATATTCTGCTTTATATTGTGAATATTCTGTTTCTTCTCTAACAATCTTCTAGAAATCTTCTTTGTGTTTGTAAATGATTACTTATGACACTGTTTTGTATGTAAATAACTTAATATTGTGGATGAAAATTTCAGGTTACTCCTCAACAAATCGGCCGTCTCGAAGAGTTGTGGCGTGATAATGTGGATGCCACTTTCCAGGACTTAGAAAAACCAGGGGTTGATGAAGAACCCCATCAGGTTTTATTAAGGTATCAGTATTTATAAAAATATTTTTAGTTCATTTAAATAAATTTTTGTCAACAAGTGTTAATTTTAATAAAATACATTATTTTGTCGTGTAAGTTAAATAATACTTATATATAGTACAAATTATATTTGTTTGATATAGATATGAAGATGGGTATCAGTATCAAAATATATTTGGCCCATTAGTGAAGCTAGAAGCAGATTACGATAAACGGCTGAAGGAGTCACAAACTCAAGAAGGTATTGAAGTACGTTGGGATGTGGGGCTCAATAAGAAGACTATTGCTTACTTTACTTTGGCTAAAACTGATAGTGATATGAAGCTTATGCATGGAGATGAGTTGAGATTAAGGTAATTTAAGTAAGAGATTTTAAAAGAATATTATAGACCGTGTGCGAAGTATTGGAACAAGCAACAAACTAAGCAAGTCTAAAAGTTGTTTTTCTCAATCTTCATTTTTAAACTTAAAAATTTCTATAAAGTAATAAATGTTGAATTATATGTAATTATATATTAATAAGATAAATTTATTATTTAAGACTAACAGTGAATTATTGAAATCACCACAGTTTGAGTATAGATTTTATTGGTCTTATTTTATATATTGTATAGATCTTATATTTCACTTTACCAAGTGACATTATATTGTAACATTTCCGTGAATGTTCCTCGGTTATTGTTAATATTTAATGTCTATACTTTGTGTATTGCAGATATGTAGGAGAGCTGCATAAGGCTTGGTCAGGTGTGGGGCATGTTATCAAGGTGCCAGACAACTATGGAGATGATGTGGGCCTAGAACTGAAGAGTGGTGCTGGCGCACCCCTCGACTGTACTTCCAACTTTGTCGTCGACTTCATATGGAAAAGTACCTCCTTTGATCGGTGGGTTTTACAGAATATTGTACTTCCGGTCTCCAGTAATAACTTTCTGTACAACTTCTGTCTAAAAATGTTTTCTTAAAGTAGTTTTCGTTAAATAATTTGTAGTTAAGTACTTTAAGATAAATTTGAGAAACTATCCTCTGGCTGCAATATCTTATCAGTACCAACATACCTAATTACAGTAAAATCATACAAATTTTGTTATTCATATGACACTGGATATAACTATTTGTAAAATTGTTCCGAGTTAAAAAAAAGTAAGTTAAAATGAAAAATAACTTGACGCCATACAATTTGCATTATGCATTTCTGCGTGTGTTTGATATAAAGATAACTTTTATTACTAATATCGATGTTTTAGAATAAAGCATTTACTGTCTTTATGTCTGCAGAATGCAACTAGCCCTGCGTAAGTTTGCTGTAGACGATTCATCTGTATCGGGCTATATCTACCGCCGGCTGCTCGGTCACGAAGTCGAAGAAGTACTGTTCCGCGTACACCTGCCTAAACACTTTAGTGCACCAAACCTGCCCGATCTCAATAGGTCTCAGGTAATTTTGGAATATTATGTCTATATATACTATGTCAACAATTTGTTGTTTAAGTCAAATTAATATTTATTTAATAAATTTTTCTAGAAATTGTCTAGAAATCATTGTCTACAGGTTTCACTTTCTTAGTGAAATATCCATGTGGAATATTCTTATAGCCATTCAAATTTTTTATAAATTTTCTTTTCTCTTCCAGGTTTATGCTGTTAAACATGCTTTGCAACGCCCACTCTCGTTAATCCAAGGGCCCCCCGGCACAGGTAAAACTGTAACATCAGCTACAATTGTATATCAATTAGTGCGGCAAAATGGTGGTCCAGTGCTTGTCTGTGCACCTTCCAACACCGCTGTAGATCAGCTCACTGAGAAAATACATCGCACTGGGCTTAAAGTTGTGAGACTGTGTGCTAAATCTCGTGAAGCTATGGAGTCGTCTGTGTCTTTTCTCGCCTTACATGAACAAGCTAGAGCACTTGGATCAGCCGATAGCGAACTACGAAAGCTTACGAGATTGAAAGAAGAAGCTGGCGAATTATCCGCAGCCGACGAACGTAGATATCGAGCGCTGCGTAGGGCTGCTGAAAGGCGACTGTTAGACGCTGCCGATGTGGTCTGTACAACTTGTGTCGGTGCTGGTGACCCTAGAGTTGCCAGAATGCGGTTTCAATCAATTCTTATTGATGAGGGCATGCAATCAACTGAACCGGAGTGTATGGTTCCTGTAGTACTAGGAGCAAGACAATTGATCCTTGTCGGAGATCACTGTCAATTGGGTCCTGTCGTAATGTGTAAGAAAGCAGCCAAAGCTGGACTTAGCCAGAGTCTTTTCGAACGTTTAGTCGTTCTAGGCATTCGACCCTTCCGCCTTGAGGTGCAGTATCGCATGCACCCTGAACTGTCACGTTTTCCTTCCGATTTCTTTTACGAAGGATCTCTGCAGAACGGTGTCAGTGCTGAAGAAAGACGCCTTCATAAAATCGATTTTCCTTGGCCAAGACCCGATAGGCCTATGTTCTTTTACGTAACACAAGGGCAAGAAGAAATTGCCGGATCCGGAACATCGTACTTAAATCGTACCGAAGCGGCCAATGTCGAAAAATTAACTACACGTTTCTTAAAGGCTGGTGTCCGTCCTGAACAAATAGGTATCATCACGCCATACGAGGGACAACGCTCTTATCTCGTCCAACATATGCAATACCAAGGAAGTCTACACGCGAAGTTATATCAGGAGATAGAAGTCGCTAGCGTTGATGCGTTTCAAGGTCGAGAAAAGGACATTATAATAATGTCGTGCGTTCGTTCTAACGAACATCAAGGAATCGGATTTTTGAGTGATCCGCGTCGTTTGAACGTGGCGTTGACTCGTGCTAAATATGGATTGATCGTTGTTGGCAACCCTAAAGTTTTAAGCAAACAACCTCTATGGAATCATCTGCTCGCTTTTTATAAAGAGCGTCGCGTACTCACTGAAGGCCCATTATCTAATCTTAAAGAATCTGCGATACAGTTCGCCAAGCCGAAGAAACTTGTTAACGCACAGAATCCTGGTTCTCACTTTATGTCAACATCTATGTTCGATGCTCGCGAGGCAATGGTTCCAGGTTCCATCTACGATAGGGCTAGACCACTCAGAGACCCGCTCGCCTACGTCGGCCCCGAGCGAGCGGCAATGTTGCATGCTCCCGTTCCCCCGGCCGCCTTCTCCGCTCATCGCGGGCTACAACGTCCGCCTATGAACATGAACCAACGTAGCAGGAAACGTCCGCCTCGGTTATCTCAAGAGCCGCTGTCCCAGCAGGCTCCGTTGTCACTGTCGCAGGGTGCGTCTCAGCCGGACTTCAGCCAGGAGTCCCTGGCGCCGGACTGCCCATCGCAGCCAGACGGCTTGCTATCCCAGGACTCCACGTACCAGGGCGGGTTCCGTGCGCGAAGCCAGTATTGATAGCAGCCGGACCGCCGCGGCACCGACCGATCTACTCCTTCGGGAGACACGGGACTGACGAGAGACGCCGACGCGCACTGGATATCACCGACGACAGACAACACGGGCGTACAAGTTCATGGATGTACCTGCGCAGTTGACGATACGTGCGGAAGTCTTTAGCAACTGACTTTGTCCGTGAACAAGAGCAACAAGAGACTGCGCTATTGACATTTCAAGTTCATTGTCATTTTAGTTAGCATCGAATATGATCAGAGCTGACGACGCGCCGTAACTAGTGACCGAGAAGAGCATAGTGCGGCCCGTTCGTGCTCGGGACTGCGGTTGCGCCGGCGGCGGGTACCGGTACTTCCTCGCACATCTCATGAGTGCACGCTCTTGTGAATTTGTGTCACGGCATCTTCTATTAAAGCGTAGTACATCACAGTGCATCTGTGCCGAGTTGACATTTCATACAGGGATACTGGATTGGATGTTCGAACTCCATTCAAACCCATTTTTAATTATTGAGTTAAAAATGTTGAAAAAAAATAACGTTACTTATGCAATTGTGTCGATTTAACGACCATTAAGCACAAAAATATTTTGTTCCTTAGGAACATAATATTCTGTTATTGTACCTAACCAACAAATCTTTCGGTACGAGATACATTCATTCGCCCATCGTTAGTATTTACTTTCATTATTTTTTTTTTATTTACAAAAATATCAATTAGCCAGTTAGCATTAATCATAAGGGCATTGTATGTGGTTTACGTTCATGTCGCTATCGTCCCCATATTTTTGACGCGACGTTAACACATCGTTGAGTCAAAATCTATTAGACAATATATCAGCAATAAAACATGTGTGATTGTTTTTCCTTCTACAATAAAACGACTAAAGTTTTCAACTGATTTATGTTATGAATATTTCAAATTAATTTTTACTTTTCTTCTCTTATCTGGTTTATACTTTCAAATATTTAATTATTAATATTTTTCCTTTCTTATTTTTTATATATCTCAGTCATTGGTAGTATATAGATGCTTTACATATGAAATAATTATAAAAAGTACAGTATGAGATTTCATGTAGTTTAAAATTTAGTAAAAAATATGCAGTAAATACGAAAAAAAAGTAGAACGTTTTTTTGATGTGTAGAAATTTTTTCATAAAATGTCATGATTTTTTATCTGATTTGTAAATAACATTTTTATCTATACATATTTTTGAAATAATGCAAAATATAAAGTGTAAATAGTAGCAAGTACCATTAAATATTATTTATTGTTTATGCGTACGTTACAGTGCATATGTAATTTTACTTAAAATTTAAATGAACATAATCTAAGGAGTTATATTGTGAGGGAAAATCAATAAAGGTTTTATCAATATTCAAGAAGTTTGTTTTATTGAATTGTGTCACATCTCAAAACTATAGTCGCAATAGTATTTGCTATTCGGAAGAAAAAGGTACCCGATGATTTGAACTGGATTCAATACTTAAAAACACTTTTTAAGTTGATATTGACCCAAAACCCAATTCCAAAAAAAAATCCATAATTTATTCCTAACTAAAAAAATCATCACAATCGAATCATTTGTTTAGAAGCTACGGTGCCAAAAAGCACTTACAATAGAAAAACTTAATTTTGTCAGGTTTTAAATACATAACATAAGAAACAAGAAGTTAGAGGACCGCTCTCAATAACGGTGACAGATGATAATACTAATGACAACTTTGATGATGGTACGGAAGAAAATCATATTTTTTAAACGTTTTATTAGCTTTTTTCCGCTCCATCATGTTAGTCCAGCTGTTTTTGTAATCATGCTTCATTGCCGGTTTGATTTTTTTTTAGCAAAGTAATGTATTTTTTATGAAACTATTGTTTCATTTAGCTGAAATAACATGATGGAGCGTAAATAATGCTAATAAAACAATTAAAATGTTTTTTGTAATCAGGATCGCTTTTTTCCGTCTCATCATCAAAGGTGTCAATAGCATTATATGTCTTCGTTTTCGGGAGCGGTCCCATAACATCCCCTGTATAAATAAAATACGAAAATAAGCATTAGTACTTTTATTTAAATAAAACAATATCAAATTGTGTATAAATTAACGTCTTTATAATAATTACACAATGTAAAACGTATAAAATGCAATAACATTTATAATAAACATGTTACACAACAAGCTCAATAGAGTACACATTTTTTTTTTATTGGAAGATCTCTAGCTTTTAATAAAAATAAAATATTGGAAGTTGATAGACTCAACTACATATCCTTTGTATTCAGAGTTACATTTATATACTATTTGAGAAATGACAATACAAGCTTACTGTAAACAAGTACAATAAAATTAATTTTACTAAATAAAATGTGCACGAAGGCTTATATTAAAAAAAGCACCAGAACATTGGCGTTGTATATAATAAGGTTACTTGATTTTGATAAATTAAGAAAAAATGTATATATATATATTTACTACCAAATGAAGTAGATTAAGAAAAGAATGTACAATGTTAAGGAAATTATTCTTTACACTTAGTGTAACATTTTCAATAAATTGAGTTAATTAAGATTAAAGAGATTCATGTAAAGATAATCTCGAGCGTTAAAATTTTCCATTAAATACAATAAATATGCATAAGTTAGTTACAAAACAATAAAATATATTCATATTGAATTTGTAACAAAAACAATTACTATCAATAGATAAGACTGTTAGGTATTTTCAAAAGCTCGCATTCTGCATTTAATTTCTAATGTTTTTTTTCTTTTACAATCATAAGCGTACGTATAATACGAAACACAAAAAATATAAACATTCCTTACAAATATTTAACCATATATGTACCTGTTCTTAAATATGAATTTGTGGGCACTACTATGTTGTTATTTATTTGAGCATAAATAATTATAAGTTTCGAAAGTATATTTATAATAGATGTCATTATTTACATAACAGTTTTATTATCCAAGTAAACAGTTTTCTATTCTGCTGTCCAGGTTTTAACCGAAAAATAAAAGCATTTCCCTGTATGTTAGGCAGTATATATTCGTAACAGTTAATTATTTAAAAATGTGACGCTAAAGAAGCTAATTTTTTTATTAATAAAAATTCATTAATTTTTTATACAAATAAAGTGTTTGCTTGATATTTAGTTAAATGTTATATCATAACTACGCTAGGTGCACTCAGATCTAGTGGTCAGGGCGGCAAAATATCTAGTGGAAAAAATGAAACTTTTTTTATCGCCCATGGCCATGGTTATGTTAAATCCGGCCCTGAATGTAGTACATATTAACAAAGTAGTATAAGTTACTTGATAATTGTTTTTTGTTGCAAAATATGAACAGGGTAACCTACGAATTTGTGATGGACCTGACCTTAGGTTTTAGTTCAGGTCTTCTTGTTTTTGTTTGGGCTTGAGCGTTATTTTTGAATATTCAAAGACAGGCGCATGTAAAGCGTAATTATCTGTAGGTTTTGAAATATATATTATATTCGAGTGTAATATAAGCCTGTATTATAGTCAGGTTTACGTTTTGATCACTGTGGCAAAGGTGGAGGTTGAACAGCAGAATATGTAGGATAGTAAGGCGCGAATTTTGCGGGTCCTGTAATCGCCATATGCTGACTCTCGTTGCGATCCTGAATGTTTCTACCGTACGGAGACTCCATGTATACTGGTGAGGCTGAACAAAAAAAATTTACTTCAGTTCAACGAAATAATTTTAACAGGATTGATAAATAAAATCTATAATCTAAATGTTTACCTATAGAACGTGTTTATTGTAACAACTGTTACGTGATAAAATTGATGGAAATATTGAAACAAAGTTGCTGTTATCTAAAGGTTATATAAAAAACTCAAAGTGTAAATAGTTTTGGGTTAGTGACAGATATCATAAGGACAGAAAGTGGTAAAAGCTATAATCAGCATGAATTGAGGGTTTCATATAAATATTTTTTATCATATAACTAGAGGCACGGCGCTTGTGGTTTTTTTAAATACATATTGATAATATGTAAGTTGAACGAGAATCGGTGCTCTTCCTATTAATTATCGAATAAAATCTTATTACTTGAAATTTTTTCAATTTATAATATACGTATTACTCTAACGATGTTATTTCATGAACTTTTATTTTCGCGAAATACGAGTAATATGTACAAACGACTATTAACATAATACAGGTTTTAACAAAGATGTAATGTTCGGTCGATGAGTGTGTGAATCACCACGATAACTAACTTGTCCTTCGGCGTGTTTGTACTATATTCTTGAGGTTAATGCAAAACGAGGTACATTTGTCTATTAAGATTATCACGAAAGCGTCTAAAAATATATATATTTATATTATGGTGATAAAATATCTATGGAAATTTCTATTCGGTGCAACACTAAATCACCGAAAAGGCTTTGTGCGTCTCCACTACACCTCTTTTAGTAAGAGCTATTAAATGATAGTATACTTACTAAGAGATGGATACAACGATTGATAGGGTGGTTGTTGGGGTGAAGATCCCGGCACTACCCAGCCACCAGGAACGCCTTCTCCTCCCGCAGGGGCCTGCATTAATAAATCTTTACATATTTTGTTCAGTACTTGAATATTCTTTTACTTATATGAAAAACTATGAAACACAAATTTTTAGAGTCAAATTATTAATAGCACTTCATTTAAAAATGTAGCGAAATCCATATAATTTTGTAGTGTTTTAAGTATAATTTAAAAACACTATTACTTAAGTTGTATCTGAAACATAGTTGAAGTATATGTTAAACTCACGGAGGGTTGAGCAGGTTCGCCGGGGGACACTGGCAGTACAGCAGGTTGGTTGGAACCGTCAGATAGAGGCGGGGCTGAGGGAGCGCTGGATCCCAAGCCCACAAGTGGAACAGTACCAATAGTGATGTATTTCTTGTCTTTCAAATTTAAGTGCATGCCTGACACTACACATTCCACCTAAGCAAAAAAAATATAGTTATGTTCTCAGAAGGATAACAATAAAATTGTATATAAACAATTTTGGCATTTAAAATTTAATTAAAATTTCGGAAACGCAATACCTTAAGATCATAATCCAAATCTATAATACTGCAGTTTACAAGATTGGATGGTGGTATTGGAGGCACTTCCATATTTAAGGTCCAATGTTTTGTCGAGCCTGCAGGAGCCGGGCCTTCTTGAATGGTTAATACAATATCTTTAGACTTCTTCGTGACTGGTGTTGGTGATGTAGCGCGGTATGTTACAACCTTTGTAAGAAAATTTTTAAAATACCTGCTTTATTATATAAAAAGAAATAACAATCAAATTCATATGTTATTTTTTTAAATTAATTCTATTAACATAATAGATAAACGGCTTTGTGGGATGTGGATTCGACGAATATTGTCCCTATAGTCGTTAGCGTGAACGGTCTCATAGTGAAGAGTCTCGACCAACATCTAAAAAGTCTCGCGCAGCATTTTTGGGGTCAAGGGGCAGATGCAAAAGGCAGTAGTCTTGGACACAGTGCGTATTGTCAAACAGTTTCTTTCTCAGTGGCTTTAACCATTGGTAGCCTGGGTCAAGCTCCACCGCTGGTGGCCTTCTAGATTTGGTTTTTTATACTATTTTTATTGTTATATTTTACTTTTATATCTATTTAATAAAGAAACGTCATTGAGAATTTAAATATATGAGAGATAATAATAAATAAATAATTATAGTAAAAATTGGACCAATAATGTGCTAATATCACAAATAGACTTCATGAGTCATTATATAATCAGGAAGGTTTGCATGACTATAATTTCATAATCATAACAGATTTCTACATGTGTCAACAACTACTTTGTATGCTGTGTCAATATAACTTTCATTTCCATTTACAGATAATACAGCTTTCACATACCTTTCTTAAGAAAATTTTCAAAAGGTGGAGTTGAACATTGCTCTTATTCTCAATGTCAATGGTTAGAGGGATGACTTGGCCTGGACAATATCCTGACACAGGTGCTCTTACATCAACAGATAACGGAGGAGAAGCACAGCAAAAACAGCAAAATGTTTTCTCCATTTGAAAATGCAAGGGCTCCTAAAATTTAAAATGAGTTACTATGATTATTCTAAAAGTAAAAGTCACTCCATAATACTCTAATGCGAAATAGTGTTTAGTGAAATTCACTATCAATGGGAAGTATTTAAGATAGCTTTTTAAGTTTTTTGATAAAGGAATACCATACTCAGAATTTATCTTAATTGAATTATAGAATTAAAATGCTCAGATATTTTTAAATGGAATGCACTACATTGAGTTATCATAAAGAGAGAGATTATTATAATCATTCAAGCTATCAGAATATTTGTTGATGGTGGTTTACTGCTTTCCCATTTTCAGTAATGATTCCTCAAACTTGATAATCAGTATCATAATAAGTTTCTAAAAGTACTTACCCTGTAAGAAGGGTTAAGATTCAAATCCAGTGCATTAATGACTGTAAATGCCATTTTAGTCTCTTGATCAAACTTCCATGGGCGGTCTAGTGTAACTTTAATTGTATACCTCACATATCCATATTCTCCTTCAAACGAGGAAGGGAGTACAGGAGGTAAGGCAAATGTAAAGTTATATACTTGCTTACCAGCAGGAATTTCTATCTCATTTCCTATAAGACAATATTGTTCACTAAGTCTATGTAGGATTATTTATTTGTTCTATATAAAACAGAACATCCAGTTGTACAACAAAAATCGTTAACCGATGTCTTACCTGTATTACTACCAAGAACATAGTAAGATATTTGGAAATATTCCTCATGTCCTGTATGAAGAGTATCTGTAGATTGAGTTTTTCCATCGGTATCTTCTTCCTGTTTACTTTCACTCCACTCGGTGTGTGCCTCTCCTTTGAACTTTACATGAATTCCTTCAAGTCAAGACAGCAAAAAAATAGATATGTATTTATTATGTATGCAGATTACTGATAGCTGACGTTACAGATACATATACAAACGAGTTTTTATAACCGCACAGCGATTATATGACTCATGTTACACAATGATCACATCTAAATATTCACCTCGAACTTTTTTAGGACTGTCGAAGACGTATTCTATCCTTCCGTTTACAGTTTGGCCGGCATAGTAAGTATTCCACTGATTATCTAAAAAAATAGCGGCTTCTTTTATTCCCATCGCTTTAAATTGATTTATTTATCACTTTACGGCCAAATAGTAGGCACGGCAAAAGCAATTATGGAATTTATTTTCTAAATGAGTATACGACTGTCAGTTGGAGAAATACCACAACATATGAACAGAGTAGATTACTAGACTAAAATAGATACTTGACTGATGAATATGACAATTTGAATTGGCATATATTTCTAAGAAATAAGGTAATTTAATAATTTAAATTTCATTTTAATTAATTTACAAAAGTATATATTTTTGTTTAATGTGTTCAATATAAATGTAAAAATAAAAAACATAAATATACATTCGTATTGTTACAGTAGAGCTTATTTAAAAAAGTATATACTCAAGTAAGTTATTTTTTTGGTTGTTATGAAATCTGTGCTTTGAGCTTTCATAATTTAAAAAAAAAATAGTGGTGTATAGTTGAACGTGAATTTCATGTCGTTAGACAAATAGACATTGTTTACTCCTTATGACTTAAGGGAAATCCGATAATAATTAATTATTAAAATTGTATTTAATATTATTTTTATTACAGATTATTCTATAAAAAAAATAGCTTCATGAAATATTTACATACTTTGTTTACATATTGAAGGTTAAAATGGATGAATCCAAAAATGAACCTGTGAAATTATCTGTTGAAGAACTTAAAAATAAAGGCAATGAATGTGTTAAAAATGAAAAGTATATTGAAGCTGTGTTACATTACACTCAAGCCATTAAGAGTGATCCAAATAATTATGTGCTATATAGCAATCGATCGTTTGCATTTTTAAAATTAGATCAACATTACTTGTCTTTACAAGATGCTAATGAAACCATAAAATTGCAGCCGCAATGGGCAAAGGTATAATTTTAACTACATTAAGGAAATAACTTTATTTATCGCAAGTTGGGGAAGTCATCATCATCAGACTTCAATGTGAATGATTTTGGTTTAGTTTCATATATTATTTCCAGGTCAAGGTTAACGGCATCTAATGTTGAGCGAGAAATTTGTGTTTATTTTTTAATTAAAAGAACTTATAATTAATTGTTAATATTGCAGGGTTATTTTCGTCGTGCTGAAGTTGAAGCAGCCAGTGGCTTATATGATGAAGCAATTATATCATATACAAGAGCCTTACAACTTGACCCTCACAACACCAAGTTGATGGAATTTATTAGGAATATTACAGAATTACAAAAACAAAAATTAAAAGGTAATAAAACATATATATCTTGTACCTTCCCCTTATTAACTTGAGATTTTAGATGATCTCATTTTGTTAAGTGTTTTATTGAAGTTTTATATCTTAAAATAATGTTTCTTTTAGGAAGTCAAAATGTAATATGGATAAGTACATGTGTGGGCCTTATAATTGGTATTACTGTTGTTATATTGGATTACACATTAACAACCAGCCCCTCATTATCAGTAAGTAAATCAGCTAATCTGCTTGCATTTTAATAATACACAATTTACCTAAATTCTTTCTTTCAGAATCCTTTTAGCATGGTAGCATTTTCAATAGCATTATCTGGAGTAGGTTATGTAATTGGAAAGACTGCAACACTAATGACTGCATGGAATGCTGGAAAATCCTTACAACCACCTCCAGATTTAGGTAATGTTTGAATTAACATTGAAAATATGCAGCAAAATTTATTTAGACTTATATTGCAAACTATTTTGTAATTATATCTTTTAGATACAATAGTTTGCAGAGCCTTTAAGTACCTTGTTACTTGTTTAAAATTTACTTATTCTATATTTATTGTGATGACAATATTTAGTTACTACATATAATAGCTATGTGCTATATGATATATGAATCTATGAAATACATTAGATGTTTTTTTATTGGTATCTTTTGTTATTTGCAGTTTCAAACGAACATTCTGAAAAAGAGAATGTTATACCTGAAAAGAAGACAAAGTATAGTAAAGCGCAAGCTAGACAACGCTATAAACAAGGAAAAGTATAGTAATTAGTAAACATATTATTGAAAGATAATAATTATTTTAATTGTAATGTGTTCTGGTGGTGGACTATACATAATAATTAGCAAGATTATTTTTACTGTCGTCTCTTATGTTTCAGGTAAAATAAATATAGGTAATTTATCACTGTTATTGTTATATTCTTGCATAATGTACCCATTCAGTGTTGATTGTGGTGTTTTATGGGACCTAACTAAGAAAATAGCATTCCCTATTTTGATTGTAGATAATTTGTTTCCATTACTTTAAGCCTTTAATTTCAGAAGACTTACAAATTAACTTTTGATTTCTTTACATGTGGAAAGAAATATATTTAAATAGAATTTAAGAAGTATACATTTATATATAAAAAGTTCTTCATGGATTTACTTTAAAACTTTCATACAAAAATAAAGTGTTGAAATACAGTTGAATAAATCGCAATTCTGCAGATTTATGTATGAATTTAAAGGATGCTAAGTAATTAATATACAAGAACACTGGTCATTTACCATTAGTATATGTATCTTGGTAATATCAATACTAAACTTATGATTATCTATATCTAAGGACTTAATTAGTATTTATAACAGGATTTTATATCACCATTTTAACTTGTACAACATAAAAGACAGTACAGTATTGTTAAATATTTTAAATGTTATATAATATGTAAGTAAATATAAATAAAAAATAATACATGTATTACCGTCTTATTTATAAATAAAAATATCAATAGTATATGGGGAAATACTTTATTGAACCTAGTGTAAAATGTATTTCGAAAATTGCATTAATACAATATATTTTTCGCTTAAAATTCTTGGTCTTGTACCTTACACTTAAAATAAGTCCAACACTATACATACATACGAAAAATAAAAAATAATCTGTATAACAATATATTTTTACATTTACTACAGATGGTGTCAAAATTTACAATAACTTATTAAGTAACGGTAATATTTTTCCATCACCTCATATACTGAAAAGCTAATAACTATGATTCTTTTGGAAATGTATAACTTAAACCTAAAATAACTCCTTTTAATAATATTAACATGCCACAAACTTTACACAGTTATTGATGTGTTAGACATACCTCTCATTTAAAACAATTATTAACATGCATACATTACATTTGTAAACTCATTAATTAATAATAAATTGTGGCAACATCATTATAATATAAAATAATTATAACATGAATATTACACAGTAATATTATGTAGAATACATTAAACTATTTTGAAAGAGATTAAAATCATCAAGAACTAAGGTACAATAGGTACTATTCTTAGAATTGCACCAATGGGACACTGTAAGGTAACAGACCCTTGTAGTTATTCCACACATTTAAAGTATTTATTATTATGAAGAGTCGCACTTTGGTGTTTAAGATTACCATAATTCTTAAATGAGATATGTCAATCGCTATCTGATATAGCTTTCTTACGACGCTTAGCTTGTTTGGGTTTAACAATTTCTTCCTCCTGTAACAGAATTATTAAATGGTTTTGTAAACAAATTTAGTTTGTGACCATGATGTGTAAATGAGCCTCCAGAAAAGTTACACGGCGAAATTTTTGAAATAGATTACAGAGATATCTATTTTATTTTGAGATTTCATAGTAAATTATATGTTCAATACAAGAAGGGAAACACATATTAAGAAGATATCTTAGAAGTTATATTAAAATACACAATCATAGCTTATTGTAAAATAATTTTAACAATTTAGATTTATTTTACAATAAGTATTATTTGTATATCTACAAACATATATTTACCTCACTGTCCTCATTTGAAGACTGTAAATTTTGACTGAGCGGCATTGAGTTCGATGCTAGTTTTCGCGCCCGCCTTAGCATGGGCAGTTTGTCTTCCCAAGCCAATGAAAATAATTCCATATACTGCCTCTGAAATTATATTGTACTAGCTTTAAACAAGTTTAACAACATCTATATTTACGTGAAGTGCAGACATCATGAAGACCCAGATTTTAATTTAGAGGAAATAAACTTATTTCCCGTAGTAAGTAACTGATCACACTTAGGACTTAACCTTTAAAAGTTATCAGTGTAATTAACAAAGAAATGTGTGTGTCTTTTGTTCTATTACATTTCTCAGATTAATTGCCTTAAAAAATCTTACGAATTGATATTATAATTTCGGTAATTATATTACCACACGGCATACTGTTTACTTAGTTTATGAGTTCGGTTGTTCGCATGAACTTAATATTTTAATTTATTATCTTCCCGGTTTCTCATTTCAGTTTTAAAACATTGTGTGTAAAATAATATTTTAGTAACTGCTTATGATATAATATATCATGTACATTTTATAGATGTTCTCATATAATTTATTTAAATATTTTTAGCTTTTTACCTTTAAACTGTCACTACTATTTGATTGTGATTGCTGTAATGCTTTCTGCATACATTCTATATTAAAAATTGACATATCGTCCTGTTCTACACAGCATACTCTTATTTGCTCTAAGTGACCTAGTACCTGGAAATAAAACAATATTTGACGGTTTTATTATCGATACAATGTACTTACTAATAACGCCTAATGTACTGGTAAAAGAAATCAGTGGAGACAAAGAATTTCAGATAGTCATTAATGAGTTTAATAATTAATTAATTTAATATGAATATGCCGAACCGTGTAGACTACGTACATTTGAAATGCAGTTCGGCAACATCAGGTCATTGAAGATTTAAAACTAAAATAAAAAAATATAGTTACTTACTAATTCAGCGGAAGGAGGCGCATTTGGTGGCATGTTATGTTTTCCAGGACGTTTTCTCTTATTGGGGCTAGTGCCTGGATATCGTGTGCTTAATAAAACTGCTAATAAATCGGCCACTTTATCTTCATAATCTTGACACCAATACATCACAGTTGAAACTACGAAGGTGTCTTCGTCATCTACTGCCCTGCAAAACATTTGTCTTACAACATCAGCTGTTGGTCTTTCTTGTTTCAGCATCAGTAAAACGGACGTGAGTGCTTCTGCATGCTCCTTGTATGATAATTTCGGAATAATCGGTAATACATCTTCAACAGATATTTCGTGAGCCGTAAGAAGTTGCCACAGACAGTATTGTTCGAATGTTTCCCAATTCAAACTTGTTGAAAGCATTGTAGTAAAGTCATCTGTTTTAAACATCATTAGGTTGCCTTGCAATGTTAAACATACGAGGCGTTGAAGCTGTCCTGCATCTAGCGTGGAAACAATGATATGCAACAATCTAATATGATTTTGAACTTGATCTTTAAATTCTCTATATATATCAGGGACTAACCACACGAGGACGTTAGAGTCACACTCTTGGCATTTCTCAAAATCGTCAGCTAAGCTTTCAGCAATTTTAAGTTCTAAGTTACTACAGTAATCTTTATAGATATCAGTTTTGAATTTAACGTTTCGCTTTTTAACGGGATCGCGTTCCTCCCTTCGATCTTTTTCATAGCATACTTTTAAATAAAAAAGTAAACAATAGCCAAGGCCAGGAACAGAATTTTGTGCATATATTTCTTTGAATGTTTCCAAAATTAATTTACGTTTTGCATCATTTGTATGGAGTAATTCAAACATTGAAAACATAGGAGAATTTATAGTTGCTTCGAGTTCAGATGGAGTAGGATTGGTACTAATTTTAAGAGGCGGTAGATCTTGTAACACAACAGCAAATAGGTCGGCAAGTGCTCCGGAGTTGGGCATTGGAGAACCACAGGCGTTAAGTAAAGAAGTAGCCGCATCAGATGTTCTTTCGTCCAAAAGCGTCTCGGCAAAGGGGCGTAAAGCTACAGGAAGTGCTGCAGCCAGCTCGGGTCGCTCTCGAGCGCGTACTTCCGATAGTGGCAAGTCGTCATCATCGGTGTCTTCAGTAATAATTGGTGAGGCATCATCTTCATCATCTGAAAATGCTGGTTCATCTGGGCCACCTCTAGGCACATCTTCATTACCCTCTTCTTTAGACCCAGATACCCCCTCTCCATTGCTACAGAATTCTTTGAATGTCTCTCTAACTGTTGTGCGTAATTCACGGTCAAGTTTAGGTGAATCAAATAGTGGTTGTAGGTTTGGAAGCACTCTTTTTTCAATTATTTGTTGAAGGGAATTAAATATTCCTTGTCTTACTTTATCCGCAAATGATGGGTAAAAATTGGGTATTATCCTACATAAAAAATCAAGTAAGGTTGCAGTAACTGCAGGATGTGACCTCATTGAGTGATGCATAACTAATATTGCAGGCTCAATATTCATGATATTGTCTTTTTCAGGATCGTAAAATAACCAATCATAAAATAACGCCAATTTGGCATTAGATGCTGCAACATTAGATGTACAAGTAGTTAGAAGCCATCCAATGACTGCCCACCTTGGAATGATGTCAGAGCAGAGTAACTCATTTGTAGGATGAATTACACCCACTATAAATCGAATCATATCACTCCGTAAGGATTGAGATTCAGGTGTGGCAAGGTATTGTCTTTGAAACCACTCTTGATATTTTTTATGATGACCAAATCTTACTTGGGATGTTAAGAATACCAACTTTCTTTCCATATCAGGAGTAAGTCTCGATTGTAAATATCTTCTAGAAGTTCTTATTTGTAATAATTGTAAAACATTTGTAAATGTTGGAGATAGAGTTTTAGGATTGAGCAAAATATCTTGCCACAGTTGATTAAATTCTGGAATTCTTGCAACATTTTGAAGTAAACGTACTAAGTCTCTACCTAAGGGTAGAACTTCATCAAAATGTTCTCTTATAAGTGCAATTACAAAATTAACTTCTTTTTGTCTCAAAGCTGTTAATTGTGGGATATTATGATCTTCTATCAATCTTAAATATGTATATACCACCATACATATTAGTACTGGGAATTTATCAAGCCATATTTTGTTATCAATGTAAATATCCAATAGAGATTCCACTAAGAAAATATTTTTAGGTGTAATATCTCCACCAGAAGCGTAACGCATTAAGTTCCAACAAACACTATCTACTCCAGTCACAGCATTTCTTATCATTTCCTTAACAAGCCATAACAATTGATTTCTTGTCGAATCCTGAAATTTTAAATATCTTTCTAGAATTAAATTGGATAAATTATTGAGAACACATGTCAACCCATCTCTAGTTATGAGTGTGAGATCTCTATAGCATTTAGTTGCATTATGAGGCTCTGTAAGAATCGACATTAACATTCCCAGTGAAACATCTTCATGGTTTTTACAAACTGCATTGTTAAGTGCATCATGAGCTTCTTTTTCACTACAGTCCGCAACAAGAGATTGAAAAAACACGTAAGCTCGTTCGTATCTCTGTAAAAAATGAATTATTCTTAATAAGGTGTGTAAGAAATATATACGGATAAAAAAATCTAGAACAAGAAATGTTTATTTATTGGTATGTCACAAAGAAAATCAAATATTCGCGCCACGAAACTACAGCGCCGCCACCGACTTTATAGGAAAATACAATTGACATGGCTGACCAAATGAATCTTTGTTAGTAATAATTGCTAAAGTGTAAACAGTACCTCCTCAATTTCATCTTTGTTTTCTATGGCAGTACACACAAAAAGCCTAGGTGAATTTCCTTTCGACGTTTCCATTTTTCCTAAGATTTCAGTAACGTAAAATAAATAATAATCCAGCGGAGCTCGCCTGCATGGCTAACGTAGGTAAAAAATATTTAAAAAGTATTATAATTGTCAGTTAGTACTACAGATAATAAAATACAAATATCCATATGACGTAGGTATCTGCAGGCGGTACTTATATGATTGTAAGATGTGAGCTACACTTCTGACAACCATGAAAAGGATTTGCCAACGTGACGTAAATAATTAAGATTATGATATTATCAGTATTAAAGAACCATTTACTTTATTCTATTAAAAGCTATGTTTATTATTTATTTGAGATTAAAGATCGTAATTGTGTTTCGATCTCTTTATTATTGAACGTTAGCAACATTGCAAGTTGATCGCCATTTTGTTTTTGTGAACACTTAAAACGTATACGGTTTATGTTCGCGCTGATTTGCGTGATATATTTCTAAGTATATTTGTTTATTGGTGTTTGTTTCTGCCTTTTATATGCAAGTAAATAATTTTTCATTGTTAGAATGGGGGGAATGGGCTCATAATTTTTTCATTCGTCTTAAAATCATTAAAAACATCTGTTTACCGAACCGGCATCTCTTAATTTTATCCAAATTCCTGTTTAGTTCTTATTCTATATTTATTACTAAAATTACTGTAATGGATGAAACTAATTAACAAGAGATACTTTCTAGGCATAAATATTAAAATGGATAACAATAGAGAAAAGGAACGTGACCGGTCCAGGCGTGGTGATAGACCCTCCAGGTTCTCTGATGCGATTCGAGATCGATCTGGAGATAGGGAACGGTCCGAAGGAAAACGTTTATTTGTCTCCAACATCCCCTATGAATTCCGTTGGACAGAATTGAAAGATTTATTCAAAGATAAGGTACTGAAAATTTTATTTATATGACTTAGAAAATTATTGTTTGTATACTGCACAATAAAAGATTTTCATATATTATAATTTAAACAATTACATTTCAATGTTAGTTTGCAATATTGAGTGTTTAAAGTATTTTGATCAGTTTTGGTAAAATTGCAGGTAGGCGATGTGGCTTATGTGGAATTATTCAATGATGAAAATGGAAAACCACGAGGATGTGGTGTTGTTGAGTTCTCTAACAGTGAAGCCATGAAGAAGGCACTTTTTGTAATGCATAGATATGAATTAAATGGGAGAAAACTTGTATTAAAAGAGGAAACAGGTTCATCTTTATATCAGACCATATACTTTTTATAGTTATATGTTAAAAATTTCAGAACATGAATCATTTTATTATCTAATCTTGGTTGTGTGTATCAAAAATTTGCATTCCTAATCTTTCTGCATTTTGTTCATGATCTGAATCTATTATCAAAAATGCTTTTAAATTTTTTATATTATTAAAATGATAACTATTTCTTTCTTTTATGGTAATTGTTTTAAAATTAGTCTAGATTACGATAAAACACCATTATTTGTAATTTATGTATAAAACTGTACATTATATATATCAACTAGTTAATGAACGTTTATGATACAGATTCTGATTACTATATTGACATGAAAATTTTATTGTATTAGGTAATGAAAGAAGCCGAGCTAATAATTCAAGATCTGGTGGTGGCAGTATTGGAGGTGGTGGCAGGAACATAAGAGATGACAAGGATGGGTAAGATTTCTTATCATAATACACTATAAAGTTATCTTCACTTATGTTCATTAATTTTGTTTTTTGAATAAGATAAGTGATAGTTGTTAACTATTTTTTACAGATGGAATATGAATAAACCAAGAGAGCCAGAGAACTTTAACACTTATGGTCTAAGTTTACAATTTTTAGAAACTATTAATGTCCAGCCACCATTAATGAAAAAAGTGTTTGTAGCAAATGTCAGTGAACTTTTTATTGTACAATGTCCTATCTTTTTAGCATTTTAAATTATATTTTATATAATTATAGCTGGATTATAAAGCCGACAGAACAAAAATAAAAGAGGTGTTCAAGATGGCTGGTAAAGTTCGTAATATTGACTTAGCAGTTGATAAAGATGGTAACAGTAGAGGTTTTGCGGTTATTGAATATGATCATCCTGTGGAAGCTGTTCAGGTATATGAATGTTTTCCTGACTTATTTTCTATATTAAAGCTAAATAATGAGATGTTATTAATGTGTACCTGATTATCATAAAAACAATTATAATAAAATAAATTACAATTCATAGTAAATTATAAATTAATATTGTAAATCAATGTTCATGTGGTATTTACTTATGATGATGATGTTAATCCTTAAATTAATATTAGTAATTTCTTTTATGCAACTTATATACAATTTTGAATTATTTCACTAATTTCCTGTTTCTAGGCCATATCAATGTTTGATAAGCAAATGCTGTATGATCGTAGAATGACAGTTCGCATGGACAGAGGTACAGACAAAACAGAGTTAAGATTACCTGAAGGTTTAAAGAGCATTGGATTAGGGTTGGGTCCCAATGGAGAACCCTTGAAGGACGTAGCTAGGAATCTTCCTCCACCACAACCTGGAAATAATTTACAAAGCCTTGCAAATGCCAGTACTACATTGGGGGCAAGTGTTTTGGGTGGTGTTCCAGCAGCTACAGTGGCATTAAATGGCTTAGGTCAAAGTCTGACTGCAAATACTTTAGGAACAAACTCTGCTCTTGGAGGAGGTTTGAGCTTACAGGTAACACAAATATGTATAGAAAAATTACTGCAAAGAAAACTTATTTAATCTTAAAGTATTTCCAATTAATAATTAGCTGTTACTAAGGGATATATTTAGATAAAGAAAATTCTATATTTATTATAGGCATTAGGTTTGACTGGACTTGGCGCATTACAAAATCAGTTATTACAACAAGGCATAACAAATGACTTAGTAAGCTCTGTTTTAACACAAGCGCAAGCTGCCAATGTGAATACAAGCAACTTGGGTATGGGGGGTTCTGATCTAAGTGGCAATGTATTGGGAAATGCTGGTATGTCTAATAGTGTAATTGGCCCTAACAACAGTTTAAGCAGTGGGCCGCTTTCAGGTGAGATAATCATCAGTTTACTTTAATGCTTATAATAATTTTAACATTACTATTTATAGACTTATATTTTTAATGCTCAATCTATCTATACCTTAATATTATAAAGCTAAAGAGTTAATATTTTTGGCGGAACGCGTTAATTGTGATACATATTACTGTGGTTTTATTAATTAGTTTAGTTTTTGAAGGTCTATTTATCAAGTAAGGCTATATAATACCACATTACAATCAATGGTAGTGGAGCATCAATAAAAACTTATCAATATTGTGTAAAATTTATTCCATGTGAGAGCTTCTAATGCATGTGGGACCCAAACAAAATATTCTTCTTTAAAAGTTCTAAAAAAATGTGATAGCATGTCTTACCTTTTAAGGTTTAATTATATATTAATTATCTTAGTGTCACGCAAAGGTCCATAGACCAGCTAGTTTGTAATAAAAATCAGCAGAAAAAACTTGTAGCCTGCTAAGTGGAGGTATCATATTCTGTTAACTAAACCAGAACTTTTTCAATCATTATTTAATATTTTCAGGAACAAATAGATCTATGCAACATAATACTATTGTTCCTGTAGGTGGGCAAGGCTATGGCCGTGAAAATCCAGTCCCAACGCCTTCCAGAGAGAAGCAGTCTGATATGGTTTTAATTACCAATGTGAGTTGCCTTAACTAATTATTATTGGCTTGATTTAATGATCCGAAAGCTATTCTTGCTTATTGCTATCTTCATATAGTATAAAATGAAGCTTCCGCTATCTGTTTGATTTGATCTTTTAATTCACTCTATGGATTTTAATGCAGTATTCTGTAATAGATAAAGTGGTTAAAAAGAAAGGTTTATATAATATATATAATACAAACACATAATAGTTATGTGATACAGAGAAAGTTGTGCGGGTTCTCTAGTATGATATATTCTAAAGTCTTAGTTACTATTTTGCAATTCTTTATTAAGAAAAAGAAATATTTTTATTATTATATGTATAATAAATTATGTATTGTTGTATTGTTTCAGCTTCCTCCTACAGTGACTTGGCAATTAATTCGTGAGAAGTTCAGTGAGTGTGGTGATGTGAAATTTGCGGAAATGACTGCTTCTGATACGGCAGTTGTAAGATTCCATAAGGAATGGGATGCTGAGAGAGCAGTCAGTATCCTTTTTCATAAACAAAGGAAAAAATAAAAAATTGTCATATAATAATTATGAGGGTATCATAGGTATGTTGAGAGACTTTAATGCTACGAAATAGGGTTTTATTGCATGTCTTTTGCATAATAATAAACCCTAACTAGTTGTTCAGAAATGTTCGACCGGACAAGGATAGATGGCAGGACAATTGATGTGAGATTCTTTTAAATACAGCCTTCGTCAGAGGTAAGTGATATTTGATTAAAAGTTGATTGATTGGTTTAGGCCTGCTCGAGTTCGGCAGAAGAAAAAATTCAGTTCCTTCGGTCACTCATAGAGTAGTCGACATTTTCGTAGGGTATTTTTTTAATCATTTTCGAGGGCATCGTCTATTAATATCTATGTGAACAATTTTCGTAATTTTATGCCAGTATACCTCTTTTAAAATAATTTAAATTATTATAATAAATACATACATGATTATGAAATTGTTATTCTGCTTTGCTCACGAAAACGAATATTAAGAGCATTTGTAGTTCGTATCAAATTAGTTTTTGGTTCATGGCTAGACATTTCTAAGATATTTCGTAACATTTGAATTTAGGGTTTTCATATAAAATATTTGATACATTTCCACTACAAATTTATCAAATATTTTATAAATATGAGTGGGTAGTAGATGAGTTAAATATTGGTGTAACGAAATTGAGGCGTTTGTGATTATTGAGAGCCTACGAAAGGTTTACTGGGTCAGGATTGGTTAATTTGGAAAATAATTACTATAATTTATTTCTACGTGATATTTCTAAGTGTCCGAGTGTAAGATTTTTTGCATCGAAAGTAGTTTTTATAATATTTTTTACATCATTCATAAATCTTCTGTATAAAGCGAGTCTTAACTGCAAGGCTCAAAACTCTGTAAAAACTTACACTTCAAATACGTGTTCTGGAAAATTTGTTTGTTGGATATTCCTCAATAAATTAATGTTTTTGTATTTGCAGGAGAGTCATATCGAAGTCGGTCTATCAGAAAACATCTTGCATCTTTGTCTCGATTACAACTGCAGCAGAAGTTTTGACTTGTTTTTTTGTTGATTGATATCGTTTTTGACTTAATTGTACGTAGGTTATATTAGTTAAGTGTTTCATACTCGTTTTTACACTTCGAGATCTTACATTATTTTATTTGCTTGATTTTGATGAATGACATGGTTCGTCCGTCCCAAATTTGTTTATCGAATCGAATCAAGGTCTCTTTTTTTCGAGAACGGAGTTTGTACTGTCACCTATTATTGAGTTGAACTCTATAATTATGATAGCATTTTGTATTCCATACCATTTAAATCTCTTTTCCTTACCATATCATAGACTTAAATGGTTGCAAAGTGGCGAAACTGCATATATAGCTAATGGGAAGATGGAAGTCGGCAGATCACAGCGAAGATAATTTGTTTTCACTTGTAAATAAATTAATGTTTACTCGCAAACTATGTTGTTAACTTTCTTTAACAATAATATTAGGTCATGTGGCATTTTGGTCTTCAAATTTTTTGCAAGGGTACTTCAAATATTATTTTCTGAGTGTAACATTAGATTTAAATAAGTAGGAAACAGTAGTAGTCCGGTCAAATTAGACTAAAAAATAGGGGTAAGGTTACAAAAATTCCCACTTGGCTGAATATTGGTAGGATTGTTCAATATACTATTATAAAGGAAATGTGAAAGGGCGAATTCCGGTGGTGATAACTTCTTGTGGAGTTGAATTACTCTTTTGAAAAACTTCAGCACATTGAAGTAAATTTTGTTTTTCAAACATTTTAAAAACAGTTGTATATATACATATTATGACGATTACAACTCTTTCAACTTTTTGAATCGTTATATCTCAAAAACGGTGGCTCTTAGGAAAAAAAGTATTTAGACATTTTTTATAGATAATTATCTGATCTACAATTTTTGTCTGAGCTAATTTTATGATAAAACTTACCATTTTGCTGAAAATCGCGGAAAACCCGTTTTTGTGACCTTTGACCCCGAGTAAATTTTTTTGCACGTGCCGGATCAATGAGGACTTTTCACATTTCCTTTATAATAGTGTATTGAACAAACCTACCAATATTCAGCCAAGTGGGAATTTTTGTAACCTTGGATGTCTAAATTGACCAGACTATAACATTTTGAAGACTTTATTGTAAGTACTGTAGTTTAAAGTTCATGAATTATCGTTGTAATAAAGGTTTTATAGTGATGTTTCCATGCCCTTAGTAACTGAAGGTTGACAACAAATTTTATTGTCGTGTCTTTCAGTAAAGACACCATGGCACTCCCACACTAACAAGCTATTACGAGACATAAAAACTAAGCATATTATGAAATAAAAGTTATTTTACTGTCATACTTTAGATTCGATATGTAGTCAATAAATGAATGCTTCGAAAGTTGTTGAATTATTTTAATCTGATTTGTTTTAGCAGATTTTTGGTATCGAAGTCTGTTCTTTTAAATTTCATCGATAACTTCTCTTCACAGTGTACTCTCAAAGGCAGCCTATTTATATTTATTATGTTGTGAATGATTGTGTGGTTCCAATTGTCATCGGGTAGAAAAGAATCGGGTCAAATGTATTATGTATTTCTTTAATTAACTGGAGTCGCCACTTGTTATTCCCACCTGACACCTAAAGAACTGCTTTGTTAATGATAACGGTTTAAAAGTATTAAATGATGACCACTTTAATAGTAGGATTTATAAAACTGGACTGCTAATTACAGGCTTTATATTTTATTGCGTTTCTACATCATTTAACTTTGAAAATGGCAGAAACGATAAAATGTTTTCATTTTTGAAATTATTAATTCATAAGAACAATGCATTATTTCTCACACCGTTAGCAGCTCAATTATTCTGTGGTTTTTCTTGATTAATTATATTTAAATAAGTCTTCCTGTGGTTGTATTTTCTCACAATTAAGATAGATCTAGAAACACTTATAAATTTATAATTAGTTAAATCTATTAATAAAAATAATAAAGTCGTTTATGTTGGGTGCAGATATAGTTGTAGGATTTATTACATAATTGAGTTTGTTTGACCATTTGAATTTGCTGCACTGTGCCTGTTTGAAAAAAAAAACAATATTAGCATATTATTCAAATTGTGTACAAGTGCATTGCTAATTTTGTACGAATACCAAGATACCTTCTGAACTACTCTGCTGGTTCAAGTTCATTTTCTGGCTCATTATTGTGGTATTTGAAGAAAGAACATCTTTGTGGAACGTCCCGACATCGAAATGGGCTTCTCTTGAAATCATTTCAAATGGTAAGTTTCTTCAAAGAAAACCTTCCTTTTTATGTTTCATTGGATGGGATTGCATGTTTGGATTTTACTTCTCTCATTGTAGGACTGGACACTTACATTGCTAAAGGAGCTGACGATTGGAGAAATTTTGTTTTAAGACGTTCCGTTTAATTCGCTCGCAACTTCACGATGGTTTATGCCCTTATATTTGAGGCTCCTGCCAATTTTTAGACCGTACTCTTCTACGAAAAATATTTGTACTTATGGGCCACAAGTTTTTTTTTGGCGTTTGAGTAACACTTAGTATATCTGTTGGAATTCTCTACAATGTAGAAATCTCAGGGCTGTTCAAATTGGAAACGTGTTCTGTGGTGGTTCAGGTCGATAAGCCGTGGTTTTGGACAACCCTGATGTAGATCGTATATATTAGTGCACTACTATAAATGTATATAAATATATACTTTTTAATACTGCTTGTTTTAAGAAAACTGAAGTAACTTTCTATGCTTGCAGAAAAGAAACTGAAAAGTAAAATGAACAGTGGGACCAAGTAGGCAGTATTAGCTGATGAATGAACAATTCAATAAATTAATTATTTACCACTGAAATATTATCTACAAATGGGCAAGATTATGTCATAGGTATTGTATCTTTTAATTGTTTATTTATAAGTAGAATATATATGCGCTTATAAAACGAATAATAATTTATTTTTAAAAATATTGTTTTAGGTGAGTCTTCATGTAAGCAGTTAAGAAATAAAAGTTACTTAAGCTTGAACAAGTATTTATTCTTTTTTCTTGTACAACGAAGTGATTATGATGATCTAATGACATAGATACATATTTTTATAAATACAACTATAAGATCTATTAAAGATATGATGGAACTACCAATGAAGACATTTATAACGCCTCCACTGCGCACTGCAAAAATAAAAATAAAATAAGTATCTACTTTTAAAGTTAAATTGGGTCATTAGATAGAAAATACTCACGAAATATATCATAAAAATTAAATATTCTATCCTTTACCACTCTCACTTTAGGAAATGATGTTATTCTGATATCTAATGTGTTAAAAGTTTGCGTTGCAAATTCTTCTCTATCTTTGTGATACTGATCTAATTCACAAGTGCTCAAGCAGCCGCAATCTCGTGAACTAGAAGGCAGGTTTCTGTCTTTCATGTTGGACGTTGATTTTGACGAAGATAAAGTCAAAATTTCCCTTCTATAACGTACTAGACATTTTAATTGTGTTATTTGACAAACGGTCTCATGAGCTAAAAACAATTTTATGGATACATAATATTTTAATAGATTAATAATAATGTATCGTTTTTTACTATCAAAAGACGCCCTTATTACTATGAAATGTCATTTGGAAGTGAAAGACCTGCTTCGAATTATTGAAACTAGTTTCCACACTATATAATTATAGAATTATGTAGTGCGAATGACATTATTTTTATAAATTAGTGCATGCCTAGTTTGGCTAACACTGAAGTTACGGAAATGTTTTTAATAAACTTAGTATTCATCAAGGATCTTAAAACAAATGTGATGATACAGTCAGAGCCTGAAACCTATCGTTAAACTAAAACCTATAAAATATTCGTGAACACCTGATAAACGAGAAACATTTGATTTAGTTCACTGAAATTGGGAATTAATTTCTTACCTAAGGGTCTATAAAAATGAGGAATGCAACCACACAACATTTTTATTACATTGATTCTGCATTCTAAAAGACAATGGCTATAGGAATATATGGGATACCGTTCACTTGTTGATTCATGTATAAATCTGTAAAAGAAAGCCTTTTTTTAAGTATCGACCTTCCTGATGACTTAGTAGTTACAGCTATCTTTACCTGCATTTTCTTATTCGTAGAGGCATTACCCCTAATCCGTCTGAAATTCTTGTAGTCCAAACAGACACACCAAATGATACGGCACCTTTCATATCAACTGTGTAGGAGGGCGTTGTACCGGTAATTATTTCATCAGGACTATGAATATAAACCTGAAAAATGTAATTTTAAATCAAAATTGTTGAGTTTTAATAAAATTATGTAAATACGTACCTTATAGAATTGTGCATAATTAGAAATTTCTATGAAAAAATCTGTGTCATATACAGAAAGTTCAATGTTGTTTCTATCGTGTTTCGTGGTACTGAGATTCCAGTTGCTGGAAAAAAATAATAAGTATTGCTTGCTTGATAAATGGGTAAAGAAATTGCTATATAATATAATAATTCTATTTTTTTTGTAAAGCATCAACTGTTCGTGAAATATACCAGAAAAAAGTTTCGCCTTTTTAGGTACATACTTTTCTAATTCTCTATGCTTCATTAGCTTATAATGCTACTTAGTTCATTTTATTAGTAACGTCAAGAAGAGATCGTATCGGCAGATATCTTCATGTTTAATTTAATTCAGTGCTTACGACTTATTCATTTTACTTTAAACATATGTAAATTCATATACTGAAGTCACAAAATTGCATAAATAATAAATGTGCAAATAATATGCTCATATAATTAAAAATTTTAAATGAAATTCGACGGGAATTAAACTTGCGGCCCACCAAATAATGATCCGTTACACCAAGGAGCTCATCAAAAAATCTTATATATAAAATTCTCGTGTCACAATGTTCGTTCCCATACTCCTCTGAAACGGCTCGACCGATTCTTATGAAATTGTTTATGCATATTCAGTAGGTCTGAGAACCGGCTACTATCTATTTTTTATCCCCCTAAATGTTAAGGGTTGTCCACCCCTATTTTTTTTATGATATATATTTATGTGGCAAAACGACGTTTTCTGGCTCAGCTAGTATATTATATAATCGCTACATACTTACTTTGGATCATCGAATATCGCAACGTTAGAATTAAGTACGTGACACAATCCCATTTCAGTCATTGCTGTAACTATAGAGACATTTTGGTTCATTTTTGTTTTCACTTGAGCAGGAAAGTTTGGAAACATTGATAAGCACATTTTTGCGTACTCATTTGGCTGAAATATCTAAAGACAAAATTACTTTTAAGTTATAAAGATATGATTCTTTTTCTAGATACATGAAATGCATGTAAGTATTCAAAATTGTATTAATAAACTTGTTAAGATTGAACTTAAATATGTGTCTTTATACGATGTTAGCCCACAAGATGCAACATAATGACTTGAAATATGTTCCTGTCTTGCACACTGTCGGCCATCGCTACATCCCATTTATTGTTTGTTAGCTGGTAACCTTAAATAAACAATTTTAAATGTCCTTATGAAAGTCATTGAGAGAGCACATAGCGGACCTAACCTTAGCCACATGTTAACATTAGTTATGTATGACGCACTGACAATTTATCCCAACAACTTAACTGAAGTTGAAACCCGTATTTATACTTCATATCGTTTCTACCTGTGGACATTGACGTGTTCCTAATTGAATTTTCAAAATACCAGATATGATCTTTCTTTTGATAAAATCTTAATAAACATTCTACATTATTCTTTACGATATCTTTAAAATATGTTTCGATAGGTACAAATATATTTAAGGAATAAGCTCACCGCTGCTACTTCGTCCGGAACATCTAAAGCAATATATTCCAAACTCTCAAAGTTCGCTTGAGTTATTGCCCATAAGTATCCGTCAACCTTTAGACCAGTTTCATTGAGTTTCTCCCTAACATTAAGTAAAATAGCTAATTTTAATACTTGTATTTTTAGATACTAATAACGATTCAAATAGAGCATACACACAATGTAGTATCGGTTTTTAAATACATAGACACCTACATATCTAAAAAAATTATAGGTGCAAATGGTCTTATTTTGCATAGTTCTCTACTATTAAAGAAACTTTAAAAAACAAAAAATAATTTGGGTTAATGTCAGTGAACATTACCTGATAATTTCTTGTAATTTATAAGTTTTAGTCTTGTAGAGTGGGCAAAGAGTAATTGTCGGAAATGATATATTCCAATCGAAGTAATTCATGTCTACGATTTCTACTGTAGGAGATTCCTTCAAATGAGAGAAATTGATAACAAGTATAAAGGACATAATATTAGATAACTTATCCTTAATATTATATACACTCACAATAAATCTTGAAAATTGAGCCATGAGAATCAATATCATGATTGTAAACGCCATTATAAAACTAGTTGTCCAGAATATTCTGTAATATAAATAATTTAGGATATGATTTTTTATATTTTCGATTTAATCTTTATAACGAAACTAGAACATATAAATTTGGGTCCGAATCAATATTTTTCTCCATAGCAGAAGAACTTTTTTTAAGTATATTTTCATTGTTTAACAACAGACCTCATATTTTTAGATGCTAGTTATTATATTATTTTTTGTTTACTACATTGGCTGCTTGCTTACTATGACGACAAAATCTCAAGGCGTTTTATAACAAATTTCAGAAACAAAATGGCTCATGTTTATTTTACTCAACTTTGCTTTTCTCCGTCTATATAATGTAATATAACAAACCTTTGAACATTTAACTTAAAGGTAATTAAAATAATCTGCTTGCAAATAAAGTTTAAATATATTTTTGTAAAATTATTTCCCCAATATATAACATATTTAACTGATGAACGAGGAGGAAAATCTCTGTTCTCCGTTATGGTTATAAAATGTAAGAACATTTTTTTAGGAATATCGAATATTTTAATTTCTTTAAGTACATAATTTAAATTCAATTATAGTTTTTTTTTTTACACAAGTATGTCTGAGTCGCGCAGAAATGAATAACATTATAATAAAACGCTTTTGTGATTGAATTATTCATTACTTAATATATATCAGAAAATAAATTCAGGGTCTTTCATTAGCTGAGCTGTTTCAAATTTACCTCTCAAACAGATGAATGCGATCATTAACTATGTAGGATAGGCCGTGAGTCGTAGCATTTTGTAATCCATTCTTTAGGTAATTAAACACCTCCTTCCTTCTGTAATTACCACGCTTTCTCTTAAATAAAGACATCATTCTTTTAAATGTGATGATTATTAAATAAAGACCAAATAATTCTTGTCGTGTGGTGAAACGTTCTGCACTGTCGAGTGTTGTATCAGAAATAATATTACACAAAGAATATTAAAAATATATTGAAAAATAATGCTTTACTTAGGTGGAATGGAGTACATTAGAACGTTTTATTTATGAACCTTCTTGTGATCCCAAAGAATATTTACTACAATATAAACTTAAAACTAAATAAGAGTTGCTTATTCTTTTACTTAAAATACATCATGAGTATATAAGAGGGTTAGTATAAGGAGCAAAGTGTGGCTATCACTACATTATATTATTTTGTATCTCCGAATTTATTTTGCAGTTTATTAACTCTCTGAAACAATATTGTACAGTTGGTTATAATCTTTGACAAGGGGAATCTCTATGGCTTCTCTGTTCGAGTTAATGTCTGCAATTATGTTTACATGTGGATATAGATTTAACGATAACATTGTATTTACTTACATAGAAAATATTGATAATGATTGATAATTATTGATAATGTCATTAGATATGCACTAATAATTGCAGACTGGATTTCATAGTATTTAAACGACTGATTAGTTAAAAGTAATTCTAAGCAGTTTTTTTACTGAAAAATAAATTATAATTTTTTGCATGTCACGTCCTGATGTTTATTTAATCGTATCTTAACAGTACGACTTTTGGCTAATATATAAAGCACACATATTGCTAACGTGTAGTTCTATGTAATTTAATATCCAATATAATGACTTTAAGTGGTATAACGGTTTATTTGTCTTTATCAAGAATAGTTTATTTTAATGTTGTATCAACGACTTGTAAACCTGTTGATGGGGAAATGAAATCAAACGAGACTGATCTGTTAAAACATAGCCTAAACACGATTTATACATAGTTTTTATGAACTTCAACCCAATGATTATTTGTTAATAATTTATCGATCACCTGTTTTGTTTGTGAGTTTTAAGGTCAGTGTGGGAGGTTGGTATATTACGTAATATAAATGGGGACCAAAGAAACTCAAATAATAAAAATACTAGGAAATTAGATGTTTCAAAACCATGAACTGGGTATATCATTGATAGCAAATGGTGTCCTAGTTAAATACGAAATATAGTACTCATTGGTTATGAGAAATAGATCTAATTCATTATGAGATAAAATATAGTGCAATGTATTATGATACATTATCCCTCCTATTAAGGAACTGAAACGTTCAAAATAA
>JAOSYY010000009.1:8983662-9000560 GCA_025727935.1 Hebomoia glaucippe | reverse complement strand
TACTCATATTACACCCAGTTTTCATTGCTTAATCGTATGGGCTGTCAAATACAAAAATAAGCTTGCGGCAAGACGGACTATTGTATAATCATAAAGATTGAAATGACTATTAATACGAGGGCATTGCTTCGAATATTTTGCAAATTTGTATATCAATCTGGTTATGGCAATTTTCATTATGACGGTGGGATTTATAGAGAATCAATGTTATATAACTTTTATACTCTAGTATCATTTTCAGTATATATAATAATGATTTTACTAGAAAACATTGCTGCAATGTTTGGAAACTTTCCTGAAGTGGAAAAGAATTCAGCCGTTATGTTCGCCGCTATTCATAATATCGTTCTCGCTAAAATGTTACTATTGTTATATCACAAGAATTCTATAAGGAAATTGAACTATGAAATGGCGACACTGATGGAAAATATTGAAGAAGAATATGTTATGAAGGAGCAATACAGGAAAGTAAAATTTGGAATTACTTTTTACGCTGTAAGCGTTTATTTGTCGTTAGTGGCTTACGGGATCGAGAGTTTGAGGAAGGCAATCACCGAAGGTAAGTGAATTTACATTTTTATGACAAGACATATTTTATTTATAACTTTTAAATACGTCATTACGTCTTTGAAGTAAAAAGAGGTATTAATTTTTATTTTTTTGTTAATAATTATTACTTAGAAATGATTATTTATTGACTATTAAAATCCGCTTTGTTATTCTATTTTTGTTTATAGGCTCAGAATGTATTTTATAACTAACGAATGTAAGAAAAAGGAAGTGGCTTTATTTTATATAAATTTCTTAATATTTAAGGTACACCATTCTACACGGTAGTAACCTATTTTCCATTTTACGAAGACAATTCGACACTAGCAGGCCTTGTACGTGCTTTTTTCTATATAACATGGTTATATATGATGTTACCAATGATGGCTGCCGACTGCATGCCTATCATCCATCTCATTGTTATGGCATATAAGTTTATGACTCTATGCCATTATTATGAAACAATACAAAATAATTTCAAAAAAAATTTAAAGGTTCTACGACCAAGAGCCATTGAAATATTGAAAATTCGATATTTAGAGGGCATAGTTATGCATCAGAAATTATTGGTGTAAGTTTATTTATCTAATTGTTTAGTATTTAACGTGTCTTTTTCCATATAGTATTTTTTATATTTTAACGATTTCTTTTCTACAATTAAGGCACAATAATTTATTAAATATATTTAATAATCTACTCTATTGCTTTTTATCGTTAGAAACCGATAATTACTTGTTTCTTCGTACTGTTAACAAACTGTTTCTCAGTATAGCTTGGGATACAGTTTTATTAACAGTATAGATTATATAAGTTGCGTCATTTTCAATCGAAAGTGTGACTTACGTGAAGGTAAAATACCTGATGACAAATACACTTGTATATTTTAGCCTGGCCGAAGAAATACACCGCGTTTTCGGTATTATAATGTCGTTGCAAGTTTGTGAAAGTTCAGCAGTAGCGGTTTTGCTTTTGCTTCGTTTAGCGGTAAGTAGAAAGAGTTGCAAAGTTTCGAGTTTCTTTAATAGCGGCTCTGATTGCGTGCTCCCGATCATACTACGTTGACTTATCTGTGCCATCAGTGATCAGCACCACGGAGGTACTATAATTTGACTTAAATTCTAAAAAAAAATTTTGTGATACCAAAAAAGCATTCTTTAATGATATTTCATTTTAAGTAGGTCTATAGGTAATTAGCTGACCCGCGCATCTCTGCCTGTGTCACATAACCATTAAAAAGGTGATAGTGCGCCTAACTTAAACTATAGACATGTTATTCCAGACATTATTAGGATTTGCTGAGACGAATAATTTCGTCATACACGTTAATTCTATCACTTTAACAGTTAACAGCGCACGTAATGAAAGCTCTCGAAAGGAATGAATTTTCCCTATTTATGTAACAATTCTCATTGATGCTCCGTAACTATAAGGAGTTTTTTTTTAAATAGAATTACTACGAAAATGAACACGATTCAACCGGGAAGCTAATTCTTCAGCTTAATTATATCTGTATAAATTTCTATATTTACACTCGCCTTGTAACATGAATATCCTTAAATTTTCAGCTCTCACCTCACTTAGACTTAACTAATGCTTTTATGACGTACACTTTTGTTGGATCTTTATTCTTCTTATTGGCTCTAAATCTTTGGAATGCTGGAGAAATTACGTATCAGGTAATTTTTATCGAGTCTTGCCTGTCACATGTACTTCCAATTAAAATATTAATTAACTTAATAATACAAATATGCTTAATGTATTTTCATTGTGTATTATTATAATTTAATTGTATTAATATTAATATAATTTTGGTTTATAAAACTATCTCTTTAATCAACAGGCTTCATTATTATCCAACGCAATGTTTTACTGCGGCTGGTATTTGTGTGATATGAAAAAAGATTCTCATAATGATATACGTCAACTTGTTCTGATTAGTTGTGCCCAGGCCCAGAAGCCTCTTATTCTTAAAGCGTTTGGAGTCCAAGATTTGTCTTACGCTACTTTTGTATCCGTAAGTCCTTTAACTAAGATATTTTTAGCAGTCAGAAGAATTAGTCAAAATTTTAGTGATTTTTGTCCGTAAAACGTTATTAACTTTATGCATTAAGAAGTATACATATATAAAGATGAACTTTTCAAGAGAACAAACTCTTAAAAATACGTAGTCCATTTGCTAAGTTTGTCTTCTTGGTTTAACACAGAAAAATACAGCTGAGGAAAATGATATAACATATTATAGTTCATAAGTTTTAAAAGTTTAGATTCACTTGCATCTTACCGCAAACTTTAAGTATTTTCCTACATAAACTAAAATTCATTCTGCGTGAAGAGAAACGTTTTCAGTTTTCTATTTTGTTACCTTTCAGGTGGCAAGGATGACATATTCAATTTTCGCCGTATTCTATCAAAGAAGGGATTAAATATTTTGGTAAAGAACTTTATAAGTGGTTAGATTTATTATAGTAAATGACCTGTGTAACCATTTCTTACGTTGCAAATGTTTATTATTATAAACAACGTTTATGTCTGTAACTAATTTTCTATACCTTTAATCGACCAGCTTAGGTAACTGACATTGAGTACAATGATGTGCTGTCGACCTATTTTCATTCTGAGCTATTGGAATTTCATTGAGTAAAGTTAAAATGCGTATCACTGCACTTCACGATCTTTTCATCTATAATCATATTAGATATCTATCTTAATAAAGTAATAAATTCTGTAGTTTTTCCTTTTGAGTGACGAAATATATCTTACTATTATTTTTGTATGAGCGTAAATCCAAACAAAAATAATAGTAAGTTATAATAATAATACTCGTTAAAATGTCAAAATCTATATACTTAAATGAACTCATTAAACTTTCTATCAGTTTATATAATTGAAATCAAAAGTCTCGATGTTCGTTTTGAATGTGGGCCAATAAAATTCCGGTTAAAACATTTTGTTTTATAATGCAGAGTATTATTGATATTATGATGTATAAAGAGATATCAAGATAATACTATTAAATATATATTAACAAAAATTAAATTTGACGAAAGTTTTGACACGGGCTTACGAGATAAGTTTTTATAGCAATTTGTTTGTAACGCCTTCAATAAGTGGAGCAAACAAGACAATCTTGTAAATCCCTCAAACTTTGCGAGCCCTTTCAGATATTCTCACGACTCGTTATTCGCGACTAATTTCTGTAAAACTTTACAATTAAGCAGGTTAATTGTTTTAAGTTATTTTGAATGGACCAAGTTTTGGTAGGGGGTTTACAAATTATGTCAATAACCTTTCGAATTACTGTGAAACTAGACATAAATCAATATATAAAAAAGATTTCATTACATAAATATCACTTATTCTGACACTAGTGATTTGTAATTTTTTAGTTGAAATGAATAATGATAAAATAAAAGCCTATGTAACTCCTGAGAAGATAAAGTATGTACCTGTGAAAGGCCTGTTAGAATAGACGTACTCGAACATTAGATGGACCAAACAGACAGATAAAGAATTGTATATATTGTTTCGCTGTTAGTTTGATGGTACATACACTTTAATTTACTTATTTTTATAGATTGTACATACTACAACATTACTAATTATTCTGAACGAATAAACAGGTACTTTATTACGGGAACCCAGATACGACTATGATTAACAACAGACGATCGCAACTTATATCAATTTGTCCGATCCCGGAAGTTGCTATTATCTCGACAAACTTCGATGTCCCAAATCCAAACAATTACAGAATCCAATCAATTCAAGATATAAATGTTCGTCATTGTCCCGGATTCGCTTTCACGAGTAGACGTACTTTTAAATTAATGACATCCATATCTTACCCGAAGAAATTGTTCGACCTATTTTTCGTTTAGATGACCATATTTTTTATCCCCTCAATGTTATGACGTTCTTAATTTTGAATATTATACAAAAATTAAGAAAACAAGCGATTATATTGTTAAGTTGATTAACTGGCGTTCTCATAGAGATCGAAAAAATAAGATGATGTTATTCTGACTTCTATGATGCAAAAATCTATGACTTTGTATTGTTTCGAGTTATTATTGGTTTTTGTTGTGTACTTTACATCTACATGGAATTCTGGAATCGATTTAGGATTACTTGATGCTAGAAACAGGTTTTCGCGGAATTTCTCATGTATATTCTGTTTTGTGTTATGTAATAATATATAATAAACATTTGAGCCCTTAGTAGTGCAATTATGAAAGCATTCCTTTATGTTGTTGCCTCAAAGATTTTGATTAATGACTGATGGATCTAGCAAAATAATAAGCTTAGTCTTGTAATTAGGTTAACGAGAAGATGAGTATCTAGGATGTTTCTCACAGGTGAATAGAAAAATTTATTTTTTATGTCACCTTTATAAATTACCGTATTAGTTATTATTATTAATAATTTGGACGTGCCGACACAAAATCGACGACTTCCTGAGTAGAGGCCACGTCAAGAACATGTGTAATTGACAAGCGTGTATGAAAGCATTGATAGAAGCGAAATGAGTATGTAAGGATCGTAGCAGGTGGAAAGCCGTAGTCTCGGACAAACCCTAAAGCGTAAATAATGCTAATAAAAAGTGTTAAAAATGTATTTTTTAGTCAGGATCGACTTTCTTCCGTCCATTCAAGGGTGTCATTAGTACTATCAGCTGTCTTCGTTTTCGGGAGTAGTCTCCAAACATCCTGTATATACATATACAATCCTATGATACATCACTGAATATTAGTACAAAAATATTTAACGGAATTCATGGCATAGTCAATATTTTCTAAAATTTTTGTAGTACATGGCGCTGTTAGGTGGCTTTTAGCAAAATTGTAATCGAGGTTTTTCAGTTATTACCTGACAACGCTTCTTTCATTTAAACGTAACTATATTCAATTATAAAATTAAAAAATACTAACTTTACAGTAATCCCAAATATGACGTGGGTAATTTGTAAGCAATATATACTATCATTATACATACTATATAAAATCGAGTTAAGAATTAAAGCGATAAATTGAATGTGATATGAATGAATAAGCATATAATATATTGGTTCTGTGAGGTTTTGAGTACCGTATACCTGTAGGTACTGAGAGCAGTATCTAACGTCCCAAAAGGAGAGTTTACAGTCAGTACGTACGAGGAATTCCTGAACCTTCCTATCATTTGTGATAAATTTCAAATTGATACGTATTTCGGTCAGAAACCAATTAAATAACGAATTCAAATTGATAAGGTTTCTTCATAAATTTGCGTAACGAGGTTTAATTTAATGAGAAATTAATATTAATGAAAGATATTTAAGTGTATGTGATAAATGTCTTGTAATATACTTCATTCAAAAATAATATTCTTATACGTTTACGTGTTGAGTTTATTAAATAATACATAATTTTTAATTTACGGAAAATTAGAATTGCATATCGTAATAGTTTAAACAAATTTATTGTTACACCTTAAAAACGTATGACAAATTGTATTATAAAAAAATATTGATATTAATATATCATCAATGTTTTCATGTTTTCTCATCAATTCGAGCCTAGGGAAAGTATAGAGAATAAGAATAGATAAAAACTACGTAAGTTTCGTAGCAAGTGGACAGTCTTATCTCTATCTGCCTCTACGGGAAAGACGCACGTTGTAATAATAATTAGTATAAATTCAGTGTTATTCAGTATAAAGCTTGTATTCACAAAAATATTAGGTTGGAAATATACAGTTATAACATATCATAAATACAATATATATTTCTATAAACGTATTATTCTTGTCCATAGCCACATCGAATATAAATTGGGTGGGAGGAATATCGAATTCCCGTCCGGTCACGACAGAAAATAAGTGCAGAAATGCACACTTTAGGTTTGAGTTTATGAATTTCCGAATATACGAAGTAGAATATAATATGAATTGACAGCGCATCTCCTTCATACCTTGTGGCTAAGCTATATACAACCTCTTTCAAATGAATCTAATAATTGTTTTATTTATTTTAAGAGAATTCCAAATAAAATGAATGCAAAATTATTTAATCGAAATTGAATCATATGGATACATACTATATTTTTACAGCATCGTAAATATAAACGTGATTTATGCATAGTAGTTATTTTACACAATTTATTGGATAGTGAAAATAAAATCTGATATAAAATTTATACCACAAAATTGATTAAAGGATATTTTATATTTAATATCGAGTAAATACTCGATAAATGAATCTGTATGTTTTTAACTTCTTTTTAAAGGATTGACTATAAGGAATATATTAATTAAATGGAAAAATAACGAACTAAGCGTTTGATAAGACTAACGTAATCGGGGTATTGTTAAATCCTTTTCTATAAAGTAATTAATTTTATCTGTAGAGCATAAACTGAATGTGAACTATATGGATCAATTGATTCGCATTAAAGCGTGAAAATGCAAACTATGTTGCATACAACAGTTCAGTACATGTTATGTTCGAACGGTATTACGATCTATGAAGATATTAAATCATTTACTTAGTACTAGCTGTCCCAAGGTTTCACTTGAGTCAACTTATGTATACGTTTTAAGAATTTATGGTAATAATGACAGTGTATGGTACACCCTTTTTTATTATATAGATACTGTTGATTCGCATGGATGAATGAAAGTGATGAGTTATTTTTTTAATGATAGCTACTTGCCACTGAAAGTTCTGTCAGAATCGATCCAGGTGTTACGGCACCTATCGACATTATTAAAAACATGTGAATTAAGTTATTCATAGAAAATATCACTTTACTCATATTTCTTTACATCTGGTATCTATTAAAAACTGGCAACAGTTACTTAACTTTAACCCTCGGGGGATTTTTCGAATTAAAAGTAACAAAAGAATTAAATATCCACATATTACATTAAAACGACAAATTTACAAGAGAGACTATCCAACAAATAAGCGGTTATCTATTGGAAAACTTTAGAGCAAAATTATATTACCTCGAATATTAAATTTCTGTTGTCTTTGAAAATTTATGGGTGCTTTTAGAACCCTGATTATTAGATGCCGTTACACACTCACGAGGTAATGATTTATTAGCATGCCTATTATGATGCAGCACCTTTCATACGTTTTAATAAACTTTGTATAAAACTGAAAGGCTTAAGCACTTTTAAAGTAACAATTTACATTCAAGACGCTGATACCCTCGACATTATTAACTTTGATAGAATTAGGTATATTTCTGAAATTGAATCACTACATTGGATATGTCTAATGTAGTAAGCGAGTGAGTTTCTTGTGAGATTGAGTGACAGACATCCGTACATATCAACATTTTTGACGCTCTCCTGAAAAAGAAAGTAGCCTCTCCGTCTTCCGAAACGTGGTTAGCACTGTACAATTCAACAAAATCGGATTTAGAATACAAGCAGAAAGCTTAACAATTATGGATACTGTCTGGATATTTATTACAGGTCAGTGTATGTTATTGATAAATAAATTTAGATTCGTTTCAAATCTATAGATTCCTTATACTTTTGTTGTAATTTATTAAAAAATCCACTCTCTGTTTAGTATTATTATGTGCGCCCAGAGTACATAGTATACAAATTGTTATTCGAGACATACCGTTTACGCCGTGTATCCAATAAAGTTGGCGATACAGTGTCGGTGATTGCAATACGGTACATAATCGGGCTATGGAGGCACGCTGCACGCTGAGGCAAATTTACCAACGACCCCTTGGCACACATCCAAGTCGTCACTGAACCGATGCTGACCATGTAAAACAGCCTTACTAAAACAGAATGATTTTTTGAATCTCTTTCCTTACTATATTTTTTGTTGAGCTACCTATTTACTGATAGCAAGTTTACGATACAATCAATCGGGATTCAATTTCCGGTGATGTAGATCTTGAAATATCTGCCTGTTATTCCAAATAAGGCTTTCTACATAATAATTATATTTATCTAAAATTACTTTGAAGTCTCAATTAAATCAGAGTTGATGAAGCTTTGGAAATATCTGTTAAAGCTCCGAACTATGTGTTTAACAATTTGTACTAAATCCTCAAAATATGTTAAAGATGTTCAAGAGCTAAGGGCGTCACTTATTTGTCTCTTTAGATGCTATTGAAACAATGATTTTTCGATTTATGAAGCGTTCAAAATCTACAGACAAATTCACTGAGTTACAGCCTGAAAGTGATGTGGGATTTTAATTAAAATAAATTCGATAAAAACCAAATCCCAAACACGAGATAACCAAATAACATATTTTAGTCTAATAACTCTGCGGTCGCTGTGGTTGGTCTGCGGGCAGCTTGTCCAGTTGCGATTGACATGTACTGTTTGCGAAATAATTTTTATATTTACACACTTTACTCTTAAACAAAATACGAAGGCCACAACTATGTTTTAATTTGAATACAGCGTATTTCGGGCGGACAATGAGGTTGGTTGGTACTTATTACCAAGTTAACGAAATAACTAAGCCAGCCCATTACCCTGTGATGAAGTCGTCTCAATATAGGGAGAGGTTTGTGCATATCCACGGTATTGGATCTGCGCCAACTAACATTACTTACCCGGACAAATTCCCGGTTAAGTATGACTTGGCTAGCACCTGTCGCTAAATTAGCTTTACGTAACCATTACCTTTTACTAATTTGAAAATGAAAATGTAACATATATGTGTTGTTCCATTTGGAGAATTTATCTGTTAAATTGTTAGTTTAAATTTTTAACAAAGCCTTCACGATGTAGTTTAGTCAAATGTTTATTCAGTTTCAACATGAATGTGGAAGCTAAATACAAGTTCATCATTTATTTATATTCTAAACTCTCAATTTTCATTAACGTAATTGATGTCTATGCAAATGATCTTATTTATAAGAAATAAAGCTTTCTATAACATAACACAAATCGTATAGAAAACGTTTCAGCGATGAAAGGAGACTCAATTGATTACATTTACATGCAAATTCCCTATAACGTGGGCGCAGCGTATGGACGTCGGATGTTTCAATATATTCTTATAGCTTTTTATTAGAATTCCATCGTCTCCTTCAAGAATGTATTTAAAATCTTATTACAGTATCGTATAATATAGATCCAAAACATTACTAAATAGATTATAAATACACAAAAAATATAATTTTACTGTTACCTGTGCTTTTGAGTAATTTCACTTGTGGACTAACATTACCTGTAATGCATTTTAAAATAATAAACTTAATACTGATTCCGCTTCGCCGCAAACAGATTTAACAAAACACTTGGTAATTGTATTAGGCGGCGCGGAGCTGGCGTTAAGACCGCAATTTGGCGTGTTCTTGATAATTAGGGAAACAACTTTTTCTTTAATTAAACAATAAGACAGAATTTTAATTAACTTATTTTCGAACTCGAATGTTGAAGCGCATAAACAAAATTGGCTCTTACCCAAAAACGGACGTGTGACTGAAGCATTTCATGTCTAGATGCAAAGCAAGTTGATAGCTTATCGTCTATTCAATGTCTAAAACTCGACTCAATTATATGAAGAGGTGGATGATATTTACAGCTATTTATGTTTATCTAAGAGGCATTTCTGATGACAAGATAACGAAAGGCTGAACTAAATTTGAAACATCAACATAATTTTCATATGCGTAGAGGAAATAACTGTTTATATGAAAAAATAAAATAAAATATGCTATTTACAACGGAAATATGATTGATATAACTCTGGCTGTCAGTCTGGTCCAGACAATCTACGTATTGACTGGCTTGATTTTAACGAGATCTTCACTGGCAGGTCAATGACGCCGTATCGTAACCATGTCGCTGCACCGATAATATATTATATAAGCAGATTACGCCTAATTATTGCAATAAGTTTTTGTATAAGAATTATCATAACAGATTTATTAATAGATTGTTTTAAGCACTGATTAATTATTTCGTCTTTTTACCTTCAAACTTCTATTTAAATTGACTTGTTTATCTAAGGGAGTTAATTAAATGAGGATTAATGTCATGTTACATGTCGCTCAAAGTAACTTCACAGAGAACTAATTAACACAAAAAGATTAATGTGAGTCATTTCGGAGAACTATAATTACGTTACAATTGTAAATCTCTTATATTAATATAATTCCATTTAATTTAGATTTTCTCTTTTTCTTGAGATAGAATTTAGGATACGTAAAAAACAATAGTTGTTTTGCATGAATAACCTGAAAATTTAAAAGTATTACTTTATCCGGTTTTGCAAGGGTTAATTATATTCTTTCTTATTTTAACTTTATTTATCAACTATCCAAACAAAAACAATTTTAATTTTTTTGCTGGCCTTGTATTTAGTGTTTTTTATTGTGCTATTAATCAATTCAAAAAACGATGTATTATTATCATTGATAGTTATAAATGTTCTTAAATTTCAATTTTAATAGGTCTCTCTATAACACTTGAAAACTTTTAATGAAAGTTAACTAATTCCTGGTTTAAAATGAAATACAACAGCATTTTACTTATTTTAAAGGGTTAAATTGTAAAGTTAGACCAATTTCCAATTCTGGTTAATTAGGATAAATTGAGGAAACTGAACTTTAACAAGACTCAAAGTTCGGTAGACCATATAACTTTAACAATGTGATTAATAAATTAGCTGAGTAAACTTTCACGTTGGTTTTTTCGACTATTCATCATTATTTTTCGCTAATGAATCTATTGCAGTTTTGCACAACTTTTTACTATCTATATATGTACCTCACCTATGAGAAATTATCAAATTATTAATAATTCATACCGATTTGAAGAAGAAAGTATGTGTGATATCATGTGAGAATCGAACAGCTCATAATTATTAAATGTATTGTAATATTGAAAGATTATTTATTTTGAATATATAATATAAAATAAATTATATACTTGGACATAGTTCTTGTGCATCTTTTTTTCTGATTTTTGTAACCATTTATCATATAGCTAGTGTTCTAAAGACTGTTCACTGTATCACAACGCTGTCTGAATAAGATTTACGTTCAGCACCGATGTATGGAATGTTATCCGCTACTAATGTAATTGCAAGCTGGTGAAGTTCATACATTACGAAAATGTTCATCACTTTTACTCCATCGTTGCTCTGCCCTTCATTATCATGTGTAGGTACATCACAATCGCTAATTGGAAGATAGAAGTGCAATAAACACATAATTAAATAATTGATTTGTAGTATTTTTCACTTACAGCTTTCAAAGATTAGTTATGTAGCTGTTAAACCCTGTGAATAGGTATTTTTTTATATTGTTTACCAATGCTTAGAATCTATGATGATATCCAGGCAGTTGATAAGCAAATGAAATAAAAAACTCGGCCAATGTGTGTTTTAACACTACAGTTCTTGGCTTACACGCAGGAGTAGCGTAAAATTTATCTTGTTGAAGTAATCGTACACAAGCAAGTAGAGCCATTATGTCTGGCCAACCGCCAGCGTTAGGCTCTTCCGGTAGACTGTAAACCACCACCTATTCCCGCATATTTATTTATTAAAACAAAACATAATTACAGCCTGAAGTACTGATACTGCTTTTTTCATGTTAATTCATAGACCGACTACGTACTGATAGTACAATGGGAATGTACGACATTATTTATATTCTACGAAGTTTTAATGGGGTATCTGTTATCTCTATCGCTTGAGACTACAGTGACAAAATAGTGTTTGCAAATTGGTGAAGAAATGAACAATGACCTAGTCTGTCCTTATGTGACATTTGATGATAGGCGAGAAATAAAAAAAACAGTATGATAAAATAAACACCTGAATCTTTCTATTAATAATACTAACAAGAAGTTTGAGTCTGACATTTTCGAAGTATATATATTTTTGTATAAGTCAGAAATTGATAATCTTTATACTTCATGAGTACATTGAACACGGATATAGCAATGAGGGATAACTAGTATGTGTAAAAATAGGTTAGCATCCTCATTGAAAAGCAATCAACGAGCATTGTGAATTTTACTTTAAACGTATATAATAAAGTAGTACCAACGATTAACGAATCAAAGGGAAGGTTTGAATGGGTGCAAGAGCAGCATTTTCCGTCGATAAAGACCAATGCATTGTCGATTTATCGTAGCTACTGCTGGCGCAGAAGTGTCGTCATTAACGCGCTTCACGATCTACTGAATATTTTCAATAAAATTCATGGAAGCCTGATAATATTATTTTTTTCTCATTGCAGAACACAAAATATATTAGGTATTCTTCAATATATTATGGCCTTTATTTATGAATTAGTTAACAAATTATAAAATGTAATGTTTATTGTGGAGGTATTGTAATTTGTAATCCAGTGAGTATTTTAAAGATATCTTTTATGAAGTTTTAATGAATCATTATGAAGAGCGCCAAAATACCGCACTGACAATGAATTTGTTATCGCAGTATTTCACGAATTTAATACTTTAATTTATAATATAAATTTTTGGATATTAAATGGAATCGAATGGTGAACATGACATTTTTTATTATTCACATGGCTTACTATGTCAAAGAATGTATTCATTCGGTGTTATTAGTTTTTCTTTAAATAGTTAATATTATTGACCGTTTCATAACTATTTTTAATTACCTCTTTGAATGTATAATTAATTATGAATTCCTCGCAATGATATTACACAAATTGTGTATATGGAAAATGCAAAATAATCTCTTTGAAAGTTAATAACCCGAAAGATTAATCACATCTGTATATTCGTAAAAATTAAAATTTCCTGTAACTACGCACGGTTTTGTGCACTATTCACTATTCACGTCCTGTCCTCCAAGTGTCATTGGCTAGGATGGTATTGTTCTGGATTATTGAATTTATTGATTTTCGTTCTATTCAGCTAAACAAATGTCCGATGAAATTGCGCCAGCTGGATACATCTATGACGCAATATATGATTATCTGCTCCGTAGCAATCTCATCAATCTTAACTCTAATTTATACATCATATTGTCTTTAATAATTTAAATAACACTGGATTAATCGGACAAATAAAATACCCAATTTAAAAATTTGCAGTGTTTGAAGGACAAACAATTTATATAAAATTATGTATCAATCATGATATGAATGATAATTTATTGGTTTCGATAATTGATAAAACAGATTAAATTTTGTTAATTTTCATTTGCGACATAAAAACAATTATCTATTTGCATATATTACGAATATTTACGTATGTTATGACACTGAATGTAATATGGCACGATAAAGGTATTTTGACAATGACGCAATGTTAGCGAGAAAGCTCCATCAATCTTGTGTAATTAGCTAGTGCTGTTGGTTGGCTATGACGGTGAGGCATTTCTATCGCTTCTTCTACTGCAAAATAATATTGGGACTGCAAATATTCACACCTACAAACAAGTTACATTTTGTCTTAGAAATTATATCTAGGTATATTATAGCTTAAAATTATAATGTGTTTTTAGCCAGAGGTTGGAGAAGACGCGTAATTGTTTGTTTCTTTTTTGATTTTATTGTTCAAACACAAGCGTTTTTTATGTTATTTAGGATATTTTTTTTATTTTACATTATCTTTAAATACTGAGTATCTGGTGATAAAATAATGTTTACATCGCTATCTACAAAATCGGAAAGAAATTGAATACTTTGATGCACAAAATAAGGAATCTATTAAAGAAAAGCAATAAAAAAATCATTCGTTGTTTCTTGTAATAGAATCTCTTATCCAACTTCCGCTTTATTTGTTAAGAAACTTACAATTAAATTGAAAAAGTCCAGACGTCTGAAAGGCAAATAGAAAATGAGGAAAAACTTTAAAATGCAATTCCGGACACCTTAAAACGCAACGAAGTTAGTCTTAAGTCAATAAAACGTATTGTGGCGCTCGACCAAGACAATGCCTTAGGTAAATAAAACATATTGAACTAAAGTGCGTTCTTGAGTGATACCACCGCATTGAAATCAGTCAAATAGTACTTCATCCTTCTAGTATGAACCCTTGTTTTAAGAACTTGCAAGAAGCGTATAAAAATTTATATCCTTGTGAAGAAATACATAAATTGAAGATTGTGCATTTATTTACGACGTGCTTTCATATTTATTCAAATAAATAAAATGTCTGTTCGTAATTTTAATGTAACAGTTCTTTTGTAAATGCATATGGAAACATATACGGTACTACGGGTATAACATAGACACAATTTGTACAGTTTTAACGGTCTGCTTATTTATCTCCGAAATTATTGGATCGGTTTAAAGGAAAATTTCTTTAGCAGGTAACTATGTAGTAACTAAGAGAATTTATGTCACCACCTCAAAAACAATACAGGTGTAACCGTGGCATCCTACTATATTTTTACTTTAATACATAATAACACTTGTTGTCTATATGTATTATGAACGTTATCAATATTTGACTTACACAATTACGATGAATTTAATAGAATGTGTTGAAACTCCGAAGACAGGCGGTCGCTTATATATCCTGTTATAATCTAATAAAGGAAGACTATAATTCAATCTTAGCTTTTCTCTAAGTCCTGTGAACATCAACCTTATACAATATTTTGAGTTATTCCAAAACGAATGGGGCGATTTTTATGAGTTTTGTTTAAAAATGTGATCAAGATTTAAAATAACAATTGTCGAAGGTCTGATTAGACATGTTATTGATGCTTGATGAGACCTGATTAACGAATTATTAAAAATCATCCATAATTCGAATATTATATTATGTAACGTATAATACAGCATAAGAAGAAAATAGATAATTTTAAAAGACATCTGCTGCTCAAGTTTGTTATGTTTTTTCAGGACAGACCAGTGTAATCAAAGTGGGTGTAAAGTGAGTTTACCGAGGCTAGCAGTTAGAAAAGTTTCAAATGGAAAGAATTTTAACATCTTTGTGTAAGACGAGGAGAAACCTGAAACGTTTCCTTGAGCTTTGTTAAGAAATACTGTTTACTCTATACATTTCTATTCACAGGTATACGTCGCTTCTTAAAAGTTTATCTGCAAGTGAAGCTTAAAGAGATTAAGGTGTACAACCTTCCTTTTGACAAGTTAAAGGGTCTATATATTAGTTAATGGTTTCTTTAGATTTGAAAGAGCTGCTTTCCACCTTATTAACTTTTTAAAAGATTTAGCAAGTATACTATTAATATATGGCTACGTAAATTCATAAAGGATTAAATTACAGATTTTTAATATAACTGATACAAAAATTAATACAATAAAGCAAGACATAATTTAATTAATATATTGATATATTCAATATAATGAAAGTTACTCGGAAAGTAGAAATATGATAATATTTTCATTAGAATCTAAAGATATATGTCCTAGATTCTTATAATTGACAGGTTGACAGATTCAGCGTACCTGAACTGAAATGTTAGAAGCATATTACGTGTGAGAAATTTTATTTATGACCCAAAAATATTTGAGCTAACATTAAAGTGTTCTCACGAACTTTATACTCGAAGTATTTAATAATTGAAATGAGAAATATTTTATTTATTAAATATTTATTATTATGACAATTAAGTTAAGATCGTTATGAAATGGTATTCATAATATTTAATTCAGTGATTGTGCAAATTAACCGCTACGTACACACGTAGCGGTTAATACACATACTTACACAAGTACGTGTAAAAGTATACGTTATTTTGAAAGATTTTTTGTTTATTTCTTCATATTTCTTATTACTGCAAACGCCTTGTACGACCAATTAATTAACTGAAAAAAAGTGTATTGAGATTAACAAAAGTGATCCTAAAATAATTTTAGCGCTAAGCGCAACGAAAAACTACAATATTTATCCAAAGAAGTGATTATTAAGTGATGTTACTGGCCAGGAATCATTTTAATTTCCACTTTAAATATAGTCTATGTCACACTATACATCACATGCTTGCAAGATATTATATTCGGGCTAGAGAAGACTCACCTCAGAGGAGTAACTTTATAAACTAGTAAACTAGACTTAAATTTATACTTTTCGAGTATGTGCATAATAGTAGCAATAAATTATGTTCCATGTATTGTTGGTTACATGAAAGCTAATGAACTAAAAAGCATTTTTGACTGACGTTGGTGTACGTGTCCAGTGAAAGAGTAAAAATTTTTCCGGCGGTAACTCTCAGTGGACGTTTGCATCGTTCCATGAAAACTATAATGAGTACTGTAGTCTTTGGGTGTAATTTCATCCATGGTCCTTCGTATGCAGCTTTACGGAGCTCCAAACTCTACAAATATCAGATTAATTTCTAAATCTTAGTTTTGAAAAAATCGAATTAGAAAGTATATTAGAACATCTCAACTTTGTTTTTATTTAACACGGTCGGCATT
>JAOSYY010000009.1:8967730-8982162 GCA_025727935.1 Hebomoia glaucippe | reverse complement strand
TTATACACGTTGCTGGTTTATAATATACCTGTTAGATGTCAAAGTTGTTATACGTTAAACAGAGGTTTTATGAAAAGAAAGTTGTTACATTTTAGTATTCAATTCAATTGTTAAGCTTTATGAATTATGGCTATTCAACTTATGAGTGATTGTTAATGTGAACAATTAAAAATGTTTGCATTATTACGAATTTGTAGGGACATTGTTGTACAGTACTTACATGATGAAGATACAATATAGGGTAGGCTGGGGCTTTATTAACGTCGATGTACGTATATTCAACGTTAGTAGGTAGTATTTCAAAGTTTTCCGCAAGAGGCATTATCATGGCCACTGCAAAGTTAAAAAAAGGGTCAAGTGTCGGAGAACACCTGTGATAGTCGCTTTGAGCTCGATTGATTTCTTATAGATAGGAAGATGGTCGCAAAAAGTGTTCAAATTTTAGGTAGGTAAATTTAAAGATTTAAATAAAGTAAAAAAGGGTCCGTTTGTCTAAATAACAGCTTTTGTACTAAATAGATATGTACAAATATGCAGTATTTATAATAGAAGATTAATTTGTAAAATATTTGTTTCAGTCTGTTTGTATCAGCTAATTACCAAAGCGGCTGGACTGATTTATATTAGATTTTCACCGGCACATAGCTAATGTTATAAGAGGTGGATTTGGCTATTTTTATTTCATCTATTATGTAAGTAATAAAAACAACATGGGTGAATCCGCAGGACACGCCCCGTTTTTAAATAAGGTTTGGAGATTAAGGTTTCTATAGTATACCTTTATATAAGATTACTACCCCGAGCAATAAATCACCTGAAACAGCTCCAACACACATAGTAGAGTATGACGTCATGACAAAACGCGACGTTCTAATACTAGTCCTTAAGATTTCCCTGTGCTCTTGCTCTTCGGGTTTGAATTCTTTACAGTGCAAATATTTAAGAAGACTCAAAATTTTTCTCTTATTCAACCAAAATACGGCGACTTTAAAATAGGTGTACATTTCGCTTAGGAATAAATATAAGCTGGAATTATGTTCGGCATAAATGTTACAATCTACACACTATATAAATATAATCATATATATGTATATCGAAAAAAGAATAATAAGTCAGATATTCTAAAAAACTTTTTTAATTTGTGCGCTGCGCAGAAACTACCGAATTCGATTAAAGAAGAAACATTCATTTAAATCCTTTAATCGTATTAAAATGCAATATCTTTATTAATGATCAAGACGGTAAAAGAAATTTTATATGAAAAGTGCTTTTAAAAAAATTAAAATAAGGAATGGTATTTTTCTTACAGGTGCGATTTTAATAGTAAAGCTTAGAAAAATACCTTAGTACTGTTTACATTTTACAAAATTATTTAACAGTATTAATAAAAAATAGATAAAAAATTGGCAATACCCTTCTGCAATTTCACCAACGTTATCCTTTCGCCGTAATAAATACTCGATTTCTCCAATAGCTGGCAAAAAACAAACCAGGCACAGTACCACGCTTGTATAAATTATCTGCAACCAAAAGTACAAACAGGTTGGTGGATATCTGTTGTACCACATACCGTAAAATTTAAGCCAGTAAATGTGCACAGCGTGGTAAAGTCGGGGATTTAGATCGTCCCAGTTCTCCAAAACGCCGTAGGGTAGATATGGCTTTAAGATAGACAATTTTCTCCGAGAAACTTGCGGAAGGATTTTCATTATTATCTTAGATGTCGATGTAGTATTAGACAGATAATTTAAGAATGCGGCGCAATCCCTTCAGGGTTTCGTATTTACGCTACGGGCCATATTATAGACACATGTATTATATTCGTTTATTATTCCGATGGCAATATGCTTAAGTGTAAGTTCTTTTTTTGATAATTATAATGTTATATTTTGTTAAACAATACCAGCTCTATTTATAAAAATTGTCAACCCAGTATTCCGACGTAACACTTACTGGACTGACGTCCAAAGATGACAATGATAAGTACTAAGACTGTCTTTTAACAAGATCTTAGCTTAATGCAATGAACTTTCAAAGAGCCAAAGAACAATTTAAAAAAAGCGTGTATTTAGCATTTTTTATAAATTAGGCTATGATTGATATTGATAGCAAAACACTTCAACACGAATGAATTTTTTGTAGCACTTATTTTATAGTTTATTATGGTGTAATTATTTAATATTAGCCAAATTTTAAGTTCGCGAAGAACATTTCTTCATATTACCTTTATAACTTCAAAGGCGAATAGCCTTTTAGAGATAGTTATTAAAATTAAAAAGAAGTTTTAAATATTTTTTAATAAGCAATATTTTTGCAATGTTCATACAAAATTCATTCCTTCCATTTCTCCGTCTCCAAGGTCCAATCTTTCTCTGTATTGACCAACAAAATTGGTTTAACGATTTAGAGGGCAAATGATAACAAAGACAAACTCACTGTTGCATTCATAAACATATTAGTTAAGATTTATGTATATGAATATTCAACATCTTTATGATAATTTATTTGTCAAAGAGCATATAGCTGAGAAACCACTAAACCGGTTTGCGCGTAATTTAGTGAACATGTAGTCCGCTAGACATTTTCATTTAGAATTTAGCAGAGAAAAGCTAAGAATGAAATTTTAACAACGACACTTATTGCATTTCTATAATTTAGTTATGGAGAATTATAAAAGGATTGAACTAAACTAATAACTTCATTATTTTTGATACTTCAAACGTACTCAACGTTTAAAAGAAAGATATCTATTAATGATGCTGCTATTTCAAGTTTTGAGAAGTCTCTTAACTATTTTTGACGTATGATCGCCTACACATGTACAATATTAGAAGATGTAAGAATATTCTCGTAAGACATCCCCTTAAAAAGCTAATTTAATATGTTTTGAGGCAATTATTATAATTATCGTAGCGATGTAATTAGTTGCTATAAGAGAACATACCCCTCACTTGACTGTAGATAATTGTGTTTCTAAAGAGCCACTGTCATATTTATCATAATTTTCTAGGTGAATACAAACAAAGAGACTATGTTATAAAATTTCCTTGAAACAACAGTATGGAAGTACTTTTCTAGCAGTATTATATAATACTATACATATATAAACAATTAATTATAAGTAATTGTGTTGTTATAAATTATTTATACCACTAAATAATCAACGGACCCGAAAAAGAAAATAAGAGAAAACATATTTTGAAATTATTATAAATATCAAATTATTATCGTGGGTTTGAGGAAGATCGGACAAAAACCCTTTTTATCAGGTATGAAATTGTTGTTTCCTCTGTTTATTAATTTTTGAAAAGTTTATTTCTTTTAATAATACTAAGTAAACACTTTATCATTAATATTGAATTGTAAAAAAATGTTTTAGTATATCAAGACAAATTTTGATTTAAAAACTTATTCATTCAAATAATATTTGGAGTGTTAATATGTATACTAGCGCTAGGAATATATTATCTAACTTATTAAGTACGCCGACTACAAACATTATGAACAGAATTCTGTCATCTATTTTTAAGTACTTTTGAAATCGGTATGTGGATCATACAATATATAACAAAGAAGAATAAGCTGCTTTAAAACTCTGCAGTGATTTTTCCAGGTATTAAGTCACAAATAATACTAAAAAAAAAAACGTGATCTTTTTTAACAATATTCCGACTAGGTATTTGTTGGAACCCGTAAATTTATATTTTTGCGTTGGTTATTCATCCATGTTTCTGTTAAATTGCCGAAAAGAAAGTAATTTGTCAAATGAGTAGCCTTCTTCCCTCCCGAATTCGTACGCTGACTGATCGCCGGCTTACCAAATACATTATGCAAAAAAGTGATAAAATATGAAACGTTTTATGTGTTTCGCGCGGGGCGACGAATCTGCATAATCACAATTGGCCCGGCCCGGACTGAAATGAAATACGTGATTCTTGTAACAAAAATAACTATAATCATAGGAAATTTTTTTAAGTGTAACGTGTCTGATTGAAAGAAACATTAAAGATGGAACGGTGAATCTCTTTCTAATTATTTTGATAAAACTCTTGTCTTTCAATTTTTATTTTGCGTTTTGCGACACGATGGACTGATTAATACATAAATGATAGTTGTAATCGACCCGTTACGATTTCAAAAAGTGTAGTTGGAACTTTATTTATCATCATTTTCATAATATGTGTATTTATATTTACAACGTAAATTTAAATGAGTGGAAATATTATGAACTGGTGAAGCTTTATACTTATGAAGTTTTTCATCTTCATGGAAACTAAAACTAGAACTACCAGCCCATTTGACAAATATTTGATTTGCTTTCGTTTCGTTTCTTCTAACGTGTTGAACAGTTTTTACAGAACCAGTGAACAATATGAAGACATGTAAAAATAGTCAATAGCGTTCCATTCTTATTCTAATTTCTCTTAGCTTTGTCACGTGTCCGTTAATATTATGGCAGTATAATCCCTATAAAATGCTTTATGACTAGTTTAATGTAGTGTATATTATTACGAACGCAAGCATAAACTTTCGATATAAGGCCTCTGTTTCACTTACTTATAGAATCGACAACCTATAAATATGTGAAGTCATCGTTAAGGATTTGATTGGACATGAAATAGTTTGTGCATGAGTATACTGGCACGCGCCGGTACGTGTTGTCAAATAGGTACAGTCGCCTACATTTTAACTTATACATGGCAAAGTTATAGAAAATACACTCGACTGCTTTTGACACTTTGAAATATTAGTAACAGTTGCAGTTTAAATGTTCGCCTAAATAGCTTTTGATATTGCAGGTTAATTCATAACATTTATGAGATTTCTGAACAACGATAATTAAACACTAGATTTTATTAAAGCTTTTTTTGTATAATGAGAAAATATAATTTTCTCGTAAAATAAAGAAATAATTTTAATTAAAACATGATGTTACAAAAGCGATTTGTCCAAGTGGTGATATTTTATGAGCGACCGTTTCATATTTCGCGTTCATTATTCGAACGGAGCAAAGCAGCCGTTATACCGTGAACAATCTAGATTTCGTTTATTATAATTGCAGATTGTTGTTGCAGCGGGAACGATGCGCTAAGTGTTTGGAAGCGTTTACGATATTTGTATCGCTTACAATTCTTCTGTGAGCATCCGACGTTGGCTGAGACAAATGGCTCGTTTCCACGCGATACCGCGCCATTAATTAGAAACAACACGTGCTGCCCCCTACCGATTGCTATCTGTCAGCGAACACGCAAATGCATGTTCCACATTGAAACGCAGATCAAATAAATAAAACAGAATCAAACACTACGAAGATTTAAAACGAAAAGAATTTACTTATCACAGGATTAAAGTTTCTTTTATTGAACATCAAATTGGATACCGTTCTATTTAAATGTACACGACTTGTTTTCATTTAATTTTGTTTCTTTATACAGATAAATTCAAGCTTTTACAAGCGAGAATAACATTACGAGATATTCGCTTAAATTTAACCCACTGATATTCAGTATAAGTTCATAAAGCAGTCTGTCTATTTCCTTTATTTACTATGTTTTTAGTATTAAATTATTGGTTTATTTTAAATCAAACAATAAAATAAGTTGCAACAAGATTAAGTTTGTGATGCATATATTCAAATGTAGATACCTACCCGGTACCAATAGTAATATATGCAATAGTACAAATACATAATATAATCACCCGTTGCCTCAAATAATTCTTTTAATTTTGAACCCAAATAATTTCTATAATATCAGTTCAAATAAAAAGTTAAACATTTTTAAGGTAAATATTTATGAAAATTATTTGTAAAAATGAATTGTAAGTATCGCTCTCCAAAAATGTGTGTCGGCGTTTCCATATCATGAAATTTTAATAAAAGTTCAACGCATATTGTTGCAACGTCCTACATAGGCCTATTTGCATAGAAATGAATTGATTTCTTGCAATTTATTTTTGTAACGCCTTGGTGATTATATTTATTTTGCAAGATATTTTCATTTAAACAAATATTTAGAATATAGGTATAGATGTAGATATCGTATTTATAAAGTAACTGTAAAGCTCCAAAACGATTAAACGAAATAGTGAAAATGTTTTGAATGGTTACTATAAAATACTATTAAGTATAGCAATTACGAAACTACAGATATTTCCAATAAAGTTACGTAAGAATAGGAACATGCTTTAAACATTCTAAAATTTGTACGTTATATCATTTTTAATATTTCGCGATATCACACGGCCTGTCAGAACTATTTTATGAAGTGCTTTACTGCTTAATAAATTAAAAGAACTATGAAAAAGGTTTTATGTTATTTAAATAATGTCCACGTAATTAAGGTTGCACGAAGTGAGACCTTAGTTTTAATATGGTTTCACTAAAAATGCATAAACGTGACATAAATTTTCCAGAAGGTGCAAAATGTAAACTACAACACGTATGGTGTTGGTGGTTAACGTATAATTATGATGTAGGGGAAGCGTTGCGAGGGAACGCCTTCCCGCCATTAGAGCTGGTGGACGAGCGTCACTGGCTAATTACACAAGATTGATGGAAGTTTTGCGCCCATATTTCTCTTGATACGCTTTTTGTTCCATGTGTACTTTAGAGTTCAGCAGTAGTAATCAATAGAGTAATAAGGAATTTAGTAAATTATTATGGTTAATGGTTAAATAAAATATAATTTAAACGAATTAGAAATGTATACAGATTGCCCATTTTCCTAACAAGCCGATAAGGTATTAAGACTATTATTGTTTCCTAGTTGCCAATAATTATTTTATAAATAATTTATTTTTATTACCCGTAATATTCACAGATTCGCTTAATCATTATTTGCCCCTTCCTTCCACCCTTCTCGCTCTTCTCTTCAAAAATGGCTTTCCAAAAATGTCATATATATTCTGTAAGTTGGAGCCGCCATTTTGGAACATTGAGAAAAGATATATCAAAAACAAATTGTGTTAGAATTCGAGTACCAGCTCTTTGAAAAAACATTTCATATAATAAAATGTAACCTGTAAATATAAATATTTTAAAGCATTTGTTACCCTTTAAATATGGTTGCAAGTGTAAAATAATAAATACAATTTTACAAGATGCGTTTGTGGAAAAATATTATAATATCGAATTATTTAATACATATCGAATAATTAATAGTCATCGAATAATTTCAACATTTGCTAATTCAATATCTGTAACTGCAGCGGTAGGTCAGAAAACTTGAAACTTGAGAAAAAAACAAAAAAAAAATATTCAAAAGCTGCCAGTGACTTTTTAAACGCTGAGACCACGTACTTCCTTGACGTAAACCCTACGTAAACCCATTTCATAGAAGTTCCCAGACATGTGATCTAATCTTAATATAAATCTCGTAATGAAATAAGAATAACTTCAACGCATTAATGAATGCGATACAAGATATTTTTATGAAATATCTTTTAAAGCGTAACGTAACGAGATATTAAAATATGGAACAAGGCAGGTAATTTTAACGAGCATAATGGTAATGCTGTATATAAAGTTACGTTTATAATCTGATGGTGAGTTGGTTTGGTACTTATTACATATTCTGTAATTTTTTTCCGATGTAGAGGTTAATGCCTGAAGAAGTGAGATAACAAAATACTTAATTATTTTTATACGGTCCACTGCGTATCGTAGCCACGGAAAAAATCTTACATATTGTGTGTAAGGTTTTGGTGATTATGTTTATTATACATCCTCGACAGTCCCACAATTGTTAACTATTGGTACCTGGATGGGTACCCATAAATTAGGCTTTATAATTAAATTAAATAATAACAGTTGCGCCCGCGCTTCTGACCACGTGTTTGCACCAATGATATGAAAGTAGCCTACAAACTTAGCCTAAATTATTTAACGAGCGGCGCACAGAAAGTCTCGGGGGTTGACACAGATACAGAATATTTTTATTCAAATACTTTCATTATGTAAGTTTGCTGTTTCAATGTCAATAGTCTTTCGTAGAAAGAATTTGTCAAAGCATCAAAAATGTTTTCAGTAGCCTCAATTAAATTAAGATGCATTATGAAGATATTTTGACAACATTTTTTGAAAGTATCTAAGGAGCTTTAGAGATAGATGTATTGAAAGGAGTCTTTACAAGTGACTTAATTAACTGTTTATGTACCTACCTAATTATTTGACTAAGTTTTTAAATGGATGTCATAAAAAGATATTTCGTGAAGAGATATATTTTAAATTCAAATGCGTGATATGAAAGTGCTAATTTCCAATTAAAAGAGACATCATCTTTGTCTTGGTGAATTTCGGAACGTGCAATTTGCAACACGAAAAACGATCCAAACAAAGTTTAATTAATTTCGAGGGAAATAGCGTAACAGCAACTTTTTAAACGGTTTCATAAAATACACCCAGCATAACATATTTATTCAAGTATTTAATATTTATACTTTACATACTTTAAAAATTATTAGGTATTTGTTTTTAACAACAGTTTATGTTATATTTTAGCTAAAACTGAAGAAATAAATTACTTGTACGTTTCATTATTTTTTATCTTTTAGGATATTACAACAGGTTATATTAGTTCGTAAAAACGGACACATGTACGGATTGGTATTTCCCTGCGCCTTTGCTAAAGAATAGAAGCATTCTGTAACAGTACCCATTTTAAGTATGAAGGAATAAAATCAATGCTTTAGGAAATAATGTTAACAAAATAAGGCTGAAAGCCTGAAGGTATTTCTTTTTCTTAACATGTAAAGGGGAACATAGAATACGGACATTTTCAGTTTCACAAAGCGGTCTCAGGCCTATTCACTAAAGCAAAGTCAGAAAAACACCGAATCATCATGAATTTTCGAGACTGGGCAAACGACAGTTTAGCAACGACGGATCGTCTGTCCATCGTGTCTAAATCTTCTTGTTACCTCTCGGCTAAGGCACTTGTTATGGCATCTGAGGCGTAAAAACTATTAAAAACTAGTTATTTAATAGAAAGCTACAAGCAGTAAGATACATATTCAAAAAAATTAATAAAGATAACTATTTACTTTTCTTACAAAAACACGAGTTAAATTTAGAACTTTAGTTTCATTACGATTCAACATGAATTCAACATGCGCAAAATAGTTGGTGTAGTGCATGTAAAATCCTAGTTCAGAGAAGATTTAGATGCAGTAATATGCACGACACTGTAATACCGTAATATTTAGGTAATACGCTTGCAAATGACGTCGAGGCAATGCCACAAATTGTGTTGTCATTGTAGTTAGCTTGTGAATGTGGCAAGGCAACGGGTTAGTTTGTATTGCACTGTCTCACAATAACATAGCAATTAAGTTCTACAATTATTATTATTTTATATTAAAATTGAGTTATAAAATTTGATAATTTCTGTTAATTTTGCGTTAATTTTGTACCTGTTCTTTCATCATCAAAATTTCGTTAGGAGATAGTTGGTAGAGTAAGTGATTCGTCGTATTTACTGTTTAAAGAAAATAGTTTTACAGTATAAACTCGATATTGTATATTTTTTATTATTTGCATAATTACTACAACATTAACGTATGCCTAATGTTTCCCCTGGGTTACAGTTGGTATGATCCCGGGTAACTAAGATGGCAGGTGTCAAATTAGATTGATATGAGCTAGTGTACTCTATTCATTTTCTCGTAGCTGGTATCTGCTATGCTTTGATGGATTTATGCAAACTAGCTTATAGAGTCCTTTTTTTTGTGCGTACGATAGTTTAGGATTTTATTTTGGTAACCCCGGCCCGGTAAGTGTTTTCCAGTTATATTCGATATTCATATTGATTTCCCTATTACTTAGACATAAAGAATGGAAAGTAGCCTTGGTTTTTAGGGTGTTTTGTAAATAAACGTAACATACTAAGCAGTTTTTTTTCTATTTCAATAATTGTTAGTGGTAGATAAAACAATCACAGGAAATTATTAAATTTTCAGATTAAACACACGTGTAAGTTAGTATCAATATATTTCCTACGAGAAAACATGCATTTATTTATTATTCTTTAAATTACATTTCCCTTTAAGACGTACGTTTATAAGATATAATTCCCAGTGATGTCAATTGAGTCATCTATCTCAATACTGCGCAGTAAAATAACGGGAGTAGCTTTTTCTGCCTGTTAGCTTTGTTTGGTGTCAGATTAGTAAACAACACCATTATTCCATCTTATAGACAGAATTAGTATTGTGTGGTGTCCAAAACCAACCCATACAAGTACGGTAACAGTTGTTCATGACGCTTGCTTAACTTCATCGTCGCGTTGTTGCAATGACTGTGATAAATTTCTCACTGGCACAGTTCTTTGTTAGGAGCCGTTGAAAAAAATCGCCGCTTTGCATTGTTGGCTGCGAATATGACAAATCGTAGCTTGCTCACTGTTAATCATGAGAATTTATTCATTATACGGGAAATATTATATCCAATTCGGATAAAACTATTAGGACATTTTTATTTTTTTAAGACTTGTTATGATGCCAATAGACTTTGTATCAGGATTACAAATAAACTATTTAGACCGCATTTTACTTTAAGAACGATACAGACAATGTAGTTATGATTTTATTCGCCGTTAATAGATAATTTATTAAGGGCTCGATTGTTAAAAATTGCATTTGAATAGCACAACTGATAAACAAGTAAAGCTTAAGCTGGTGTTCAAGTTTATGTTGTACAATGGCGACGCGAGACACTTGACATGTTAAGACAGTTCTTCTAACGATCTGAGCGTCATAAGCAACCATAAAGCCATGTCTGCAACGTTCGAATTTTTCATGCAACTGTCTTTAATAGCTTGTGTTTTGTTCGTTAGATTTTCAACTACGAAGCGTTCACTTGATGTCTCGTTTGTTTTAGGACTAGGGGAAAAAGAATTTCTCAAGAACTTACATACCATAAAAGAAGATACATGCATATTTATATAAGTAGTGTACTCTTATGTAACGTGCTTTTGTTGAAGTAACTTGAACTGTAAAAAGAAAATAGTAAAATAATACTTTTAACAATTTGAATTTAAATTACGGCAACAGAATTAAATATCATATTTGTGAAGCCCACGGTCTTGAAAGCGTCCGCAATAAGAGAGCTTCGGGTAGAAATCAGTTTAAAGTCGGAAGGCGGTTTAATTCTATAGGGAAAATTCCGGTGAGAAAATATCTTTGAAATAAATGTAAATAAATAGGGCTTGCGAGATTAAAAGCGGTACTGTGATATATGGAGGACGCTTCCAACCCCTGGGCGCCGCTTTGCTACGGAACATTGTATACAAATATTAAGAATTTGGTGTGTTAGCAAAAGCTGCTAAAGATATAACCATAGAAATAAATTGTTATGTTATTAAAAAAAATAGGAATAATAATATTTCATAATTTATGTCTGCTGATAATTAACTGAATGTGGACTACAAGTACATTTCGAGAAAACGTTTTTGATTGAAGAATTTTTCAAGTTTTAAAAAAGAAAAACTATTAACATTGTTATATTAGTTACCTGTATTTACACGCCGGAAAAATATAGCTATTTTTCTTACAACTGTGGAGTAATTAAAAGTAGCACCCATATTTTGATATCTCTGTATACTAAGGGCAATAGCATTATATGAAAGTGTTGTGTATTATAATACCGTTGAGGTTTTTATACAATTCTTTAAATGCATGTACTTTTTACAACATCGGCTCGCTACAAAGTTTAGAAATGCGAAAAAGTTTTTACTTTACCCGAACATTCCAAGTTTAACTTTAGTCGAGTTTCAATTGTGTACTTTTGAATTGAGTTCAATAACTTATTTTGTACATATACAGAATTTAAGTTTGTTGACTCGAGTGACCGGTATTTACGAAATTTAAGATAAAAATTAATATTTTGCTCGTAATTAAATGGACGCTTAAGTATGAAGTTGCGATTCAGTCTTAATGGAAAAGTTGCGGCAACTTGGCGATCTGAGATGAAAATTTGCGAGATAGTAGCGGATCTTGAAACATTGAATAGGATAAAGACTTTATTCGCCTTTTAAACTGTTAAGATTCTTAATAATTTTGAAACTTCAGTTCAGTGATTGTATCGTATTGTGTATAATTCTTGATTTAAAAGATGGCGTTTAGGTTATCCATCTTAATTTTTTATGTAAAAGAAGCTTAAGTAGCATCGGTATCCGGTCGACTTATTTTTGTAAAGACAAGTCTTCACTTTGTAGATCAGGGAAGCATTCTCAATTTTATTTCTAAGACACGCCAGTTAACCACTCCTTGAACGAGAACCAAACAAGGCAATTCTCTTTTTATTTCCATTATAACAAATTCTCTTTGTGTGAACGAGAGGTAAACATTCTTTCGTTATCTTTTACTCTACAATACAAAACAAAATTGCTTGTGAAATACTCTTATTTTTGTTTTAAGTTTATTTGGTTTATAGTCCGCTTAACTAAAACAAAAGTTTTGAACTTTAAAGTTTGTTGAAATATGTTAAACATGTTGTGTACCTGTATTTTTCCGAAAAGTTTTGGATTGTGTCTCATTCTTTTCTTTTACCAGGAGGAAATGCTACCCGCTTATGTGTGACTTGCCCATCCACAGCTACTCTGCTGACGAGGTACATAGGCTCTAAGAGCACGAGGAGGGAATAGTCACATAATCATCCCCGGCTTTTCATGCAACTGTCCTGCAATTTCCACAGTCTATAGGGCCATGGGATCGCGGTCTCAAAGTTACCGTGGCCAGATTATGTCTCATACTGGAAAGGTTAACTTGAAATGTAATTTTCTTAATTGCATCATGGACTATTATTATGTACCATTTATATATGTACCGTTTAGGAACATTCATCAACAGGAATTTACAATTAGATTTTCCTTATATTTTTTAATTTTGTTTATAACTTACAGAGGAATGTTAAGTATTTTTATAAACAGCAGTTTTAGGCACTACATTCAACGCAAAGCATGTTGCTAGTGTATTTTGCTTGCATGAAAAGAATAAAAGACGTGTTGCATTAGTAGTTATGGTGTACACACAGGGTGTACTTACAGGCTGCCGTGCTTTGTCGTACATAATAGAGTGCACTCCACATTCTGCACCATATACAGCAATATCGTAAAGAGTTAATGCAGTACGATTCAAATGAGGAATTCGTAATTAAAGACCCTTTTCACGCCTAACTCCATACAATGGTTCTAAAAACTTGTTTCGTTAGAGAAGTTCATTAAGAGGACGCGCAGGCGGCCTAGAGAGCAGTTTGTGAGCTCGCGCTTGACCTAATTAGTGCTGTCGCTGTCATACTGATGAGGATTCTTTTTGTAAATTCTTTTGTTACCATAATAACTTCTGGTACATGAATGCAGTACACGAATTTGCTCAATGCGCGCACAGAGCTGCACTCATCGCTGACGACTCTATTAATTAATTTAAATAGAATTTTTAATGAGGCTTAACCGTGGTTTTAATACGCTAGTTTGTTTTGTAGAACTTTATGACTGCATTAAAAGTTTGTTTAAAATAATTTAAGTTTTTAATTAATTTATTTTTATTTATAGCATGCTCAAAACTTTTACTTCGAATGATGATTTAATCTCGCAATTTTATTAATTGTCTGAATATTTAAAGATTAATATATTATATATTTATTTATTTTTAATGAAAGATGTTATATAGTAAAAATAAGAAATGAAGCGCCAGTTGTCAGGGAGTTAATTACAGAGTATTAGAGAGCACAGTTGAATAAGTTCACCGGAGTGTGCCAATTAAGGCGAGGATTATTGCGATTTGTAAGCCTCAACAACATTACTATATGAAGTTAATATACTATTAACACAAACATGAAAGAGATGTTTGAATCTTATAATTACGAAAATATCTGTGGAAAACTTTTACTAAAGCTTAAACTGAGGAAATACAAAAGCAAATGAAATTCAGCATCCAATGATTATATTGATATAATCATTTAATAAATTTAAGAAAAAAGTATATCATACAGAAAATTACTTTGTGTCGGAACAATTTAACTAGAATATGTAGAGTTTTGTAAAACTTAGTCTATGAAAATCTGTGGCGAAATCAGTGTGGAAAAAAGTTACAGTTGTAGAAGATATCAGCGTAAAATTGTTGATAAAAGCAGCAACAGACAATGTAATCAAAGAAACAGCGAAATATTTCAAGGCCTCATAAAAAGTCACAATGAATAAATTACAAAAGCAGACCACAAAAGACGTCTAATTTAAGCCAGCTCTTCCTTCTTACACTCGTCTATCATTCAGCGTGAAAGGGTATATCGTCGAGCTAAAATATATTGCTCTGACTTGTGAATGTTGAACGTAAATAGAGAATTATTTATGATACCGCTTGGAAGGTATAAATATTTGCAAGAGGCAACCTAGAGTTTCCTGGAATACAATTATTTTAAATATTATGTAGTATCAAGA
>JAOSYY010000009.1:8952507-8967630 GCA_025727935.1 Hebomoia glaucippe | reverse complement strand
ATCTTTCTGTCCTTAAGTACCACCTGATGTACGAAGAGTCTACACCAATCTCTATGGAACTTTCACAGGCAAATAGTTAATGTTTTAACAACTAACTTAGGCTACCTTTAATGCACTACCATCTTATGACAATAAATCAACGCGAGTAAAACCACAGAACAATACTAGTCAGTAATAAGTATCTTTATTTGAAGAAATTGAAAATTAAAAAGTGTTTTTAAACTTATTTAACAATCTATCTTTGATTACAATTAATATGGGACTGTTCCTACATACTTTAGTGATAATCAAAAGTTGTCTCTTGCCTTTTGCAGACAATACCAAAAGCTTTAAGTTAATCAATTCATTATTTCACTTGACTGAAAGAGTAAAAGCTGTTATTTTCCCAACTTTTTACTTCGCTAGCAATAAAACTTTTCTAGCATGAATCTTGTAGCTCTCTTTAAAATTTAGTGACTTTGTATTAGACGACCTCCATTTGAGACTAGTTTGTAATATCTTTAGAAACTAGGGTTGTAAATGTTCTTTATAATATATTAAATAACATTATTATTTTTTAAAATTAAAGGGTATTTTCTTGATATTAAAATAACAACTTTAATATGAATGCGCGAGTATATGATAGTTATAACAATAATACAATTTATACAATTTTTGTATTTTTTTAATGCCATAGGAAGGCAAAAGCGCATACAATTCACTTATATTAAGCGATTTCTGTCACCCATGGACACCTCCTAGATTAGTAAGTAAAGGCTTTCATTCTATTTTTGATTTGGCTTTATTATATTTAATGACAAATCGAAACGCGCATAGCAATTCACGACTTTTCCATCTATGAACGGTGATATGTGACCTGGACCGAACTTATAAATTATTAAGAATTCTTCCCACCCCAATTAATACTCGAAATGCCTGCCATTTTTGACACTCATTCGGCCACAGGCACCCCGTACCCGAGGCAGAACACAAATTACATATTTTTAAATGCAACTGCGTTCCGACCGGGACTCGAATCCGCTAGGCTACAGAGCCCTCAAAAAGTCCTGCCTGTTTGTTCCAGGTAATCTACGAATCAGATAACGGGACTTTAAATGATTGATAGGTGACAATTATGAGTAGTCAGACTTGTATTTTTATTACCAACATGTCGATACCTAGACATAAATTCAACGAGGTTTAAATGGCTGGGCAAAATATTCTGTTGTCGATGTATTTTTAAAGAATTATTATGTGAAAGTTGCCATCAGCAGGTTATTACCGGGGTTTTGTTGAATTTCAAAAATAACTTGTAAAGCGTGGGTACAAAGTCTTCATAAATATACTGTACGCCAATAAGCAGTTTTATATTAAAATATCGTTATATTTTCGTATAGCTACAGAGATTCGAGAAAGTTAATGGCTGTCAAATATTTTATCAGATGAACCTGTTGAGAGATATGTATATTATATAGACGCTGTGAAAATGGAATGTAACAAGGAAATGCGTGCTCCGTAATCATGTTTCAAGATTATTCTGAGTATGTCACTCAGAATAATCCCCGATAATAGAATTATATTACACAGTAATATAATTATAATATATACTAAGGTTTGTTAAAAAATTTCTAATTATTAAAAGAGTAGAAAGTTTAAATAAAGGCATATAGTTTTAAATCAATAATTTTCCTAATATATACCTACTTTATAACAAGTATGGTACCAATTACGTTCGCAAAGACATACCTTATATATATTATCAGGGCATAATTTCCGCGTTTCCACAACCAATTCATTTCTCGAAGCGGTTCATACAAATGGTATTTTGTGCAAATTTATTCGGCGGGTACTCTGAATCTATAAACGAAAAGCCATTAAATATTGAGGTGGACAATCCAAAATTTTTAAGAACGTCCTCGTACCTAAATTAGTGGAACACCTGTAGAATCATATATATATACGTGCGTTATTTTGTTTTCGCTTACCCAAAAGTTTTAAACAAGTAACTCAATAATATGTTTATTCCTTAAAAGCTTTCATATTTATAAATTCCGTTTTGCGTGTTTAACACCAATTTAAACTTTTGAATAGCAGCATTCAAACTACAAGCAATTTTTAAACGCGGCCACCCAGGGTTTGACTTTGGTTGCATTCTGTAAAATTTTTAGTTAAACATTTATTGAACAAGTTATGAAATAATTTAAATATCGTGTTTACATTTTTTTACACTAAACATTAGTTTTTATTCACATAGGTTATGTCACTTGTTACTTCTGAAAGAACTATTTACATTAATAAACGAGTAATTTATTAAAGTAAGTATTGACACAAATTATGGTAGGGAAGTGGTTCGTTATTTACAATGAAATCTTAAACGGAGTGGTTCGTCATAAATTGCGATGCGCGTTGACATAGTATGGAACAACTAGTGGCGTTACTTGGACGTTTAAGCGAATTTATGAGTCGCACTGCGGAGTATAAATTCTTACGCGTTATAAAAATATGGTTTTTATAGTAAGCAATTTAACTAATTCTAGTAATGCTATTATGTAAAATCTAGTAAAATTAATTAGTAAAATAATACAGATAAATGTAAGATCATCGATAATACGCGAATATATCAAATAGATCTCGTATCTAAAAACTGGCAAAAAAGAAAACATTTTCACTTTAGTAATATATATGAAAGCCATATATAAATATTAGATATTTCTGTTAGGATTTTATTGAAGTAGCCAAAAGGTTATAATAAATGATAGTCATTATACAATATCCTATGTCATTTACTTGATTAGATATCCAACAAAGAATAAAAAATAATCTTCGTAGGTAGTTCGTAGGCGTATCGGCATCTCATAAATTCTTAGTAACAATCACATTTTTTGCTATCCAAGTAAAGAGCAAGCGACGAAATGAATAAGAGAATACTTTTTCTTCGCAAAACGTGACAAAGAGGTGGCGTGGGATTTTCCAACATGAAGTTATTGTCTGTGACGCAAAGTCGCCGTGACAAATAGTGCTGCGTTTTTCAGTTCTGCAACATTCTAAATAAGAGTTAATGTCGACGTTTTACCTTAAACATTGAGTCGAGCTCAGCTTTTTGCGAGAAGCGTTTCTTGAGTTTGCTTTGCGATAAATAAAATTTTCTAGGAAGGTGTGTGCAATCTACATTAATTCCCGGAAAATGTCACTATTGTGAAGTAATTAGTGGCTAGACTAATTCTATTAATGAACATTTAACTGAAAAAACGTTTAGTCTTCAATAACTCCTCAATAAATGTTGAAAAGGTTTGGTCTTCATGGGTTATTCCACTTAAACATCACGTAGCAATAAAATGAAAAATTGGGGTGATTATTTCTGCGGAGATGAGAAGAAGATTGGCATAGATGTTGTTGAAAGGAACGCTGTCGAAAATCTAATAATCAGCAGTTGATCTGTACGTTTATTGTAAACTAAATAATAATTCTATTAATTATCTAAAAGACTAAGTAATACGCATTTAAATTAGATTTGTTTTTATTTTAGTAAGATCTCAATATACTTTGGGGTTGAATCAACTATTACTGTATTAGTTAACATTTCATTTAACACAATCTTGAGTATTTGCATTACTGATCTTCTTGATCGTCAGTGTAGGGTGAAATTCAACGTTGTTCGCCAGTCAAAGGTTTGTGGTCAATGACCTATATCCCATTAGTAAGGTTACAATATCATTAATTAAGTCCGAACAGTTAAGTTAATATTTCTTTCCATTTTCATAACAATTTTCATTGATTCTGGGGTTATGTAAAAGTTTATCATCATAGCCCTTCGATAAGTAGACTATTTGACAATTAAAGAATTTTTTTCAATTCGGATCAGTAGTTCCTGAGATTAGTGCGTTTAACGACACAGACAAACACTTTTCTTTATTGTATTAGTATAGACAATTATCAATACTATTACGATATTTATATACATTCTTTTAAAATTTGGTCTAATAATAATATAGTATTATTCCGTACAAAATTGCAATGAATCGTACAGTTTTATCAAACTTGCAACGTACTTTTTATTGATTGGTCTCAAAAATAACGAGGGGATGTCTATCAAGATTTACAATGTTTCCGCAGCTGCTATAAATAAATTCCTGCATTACTTTTTCATCTATTGATCTAAATAACAGCATATTACTTAATTCTCACCTAATTCCGAATAACAAAGTTATGCATAGATTCGATAATATTGCTATGCAACCCACTCGCAAAATTGAACGAGAAATTACGTCAAAATTGTTGTACTAGAGAGGTTTATTATATGCTTCCTGACAATTCAAACGCTACACAAACTACTAGCTAGTGTTTCTAATGAAATAACAAACTTTAGTTAAATCAGTATGCTGTTAGAATAGAGACCCGTATGGAACAATCATGAATTCATGAATGAGCCTTCGTTTTGTTATCACCTGTCTTGCTATTGTGTTTAATTAGAGTTGAGATATGTCGGCTATAAATGTGTAATATATTACGTACCAATGTTTGAGTTTGTGCTATTAATAATGCAATGAGGAAATCAAAGATAATTTTGGTAATTAGGTATATAATAAGTTTTTCATTTAACTATTGTATAATTTGGATACAATCCGGAACAGTGGATGTGTGTAAAGGCTATCAAAATGTCTATAATACTTGTTTAATAAACCTCACAACTTCTGCGACTAAAATTTAAAATATAGTGTATTCTACGCACATAAAATAATATTGAAGTATATGTTTGTAATATCAAAATGACACGCTTTTCTTTAAATTTATATAACGTACTGATAAAACTAACACAGTTTATATATTTTTTGATCTTTTCACTCGCGTTGATGTTCGACACAGCTGGACCAATGTTGAAGGGATTTTTACTGGTAGATCGGGAACGTTGTAAGGATTAACTTAGGCTACTATAATTTTATAATAAACTATATTTTATCATTACTAATTACTACTAAGGAAATACTTCTCGGATTAATACCCTAAACCCTAAAAAAATAAAATGTAAAAGTTTAATCTTCTACAGTATTGGGACATATTGTAAATATAGCTTGCAACTATCGAGTCCATTATCTATACGAGTAAATAATATATAGGCTGAATAATAGATAGTGCTCAGTAATTGAACAGTCATCGTTGACTTATAGTCCAATAAAGTCGATATGTGAAAAATAGCGTCTATCCTATTAACGTCACGAGCAGAACAATTTCGCCAATGTTGAACAATTTGTAATGGCGATGATTTGTGTGTCGAAGTATTTAAGTTGCAAAAAAATATATGTTCAATAAACCTCTATTTCACATTTGTTCAGTCAAGTGTACTCTGATATTAATAAAAAGCTTGATGGAATGTATAGACAAGTAATTTGAATTCCTTTTATTATTTTTCAAAATTATAAATAATTTATGAAAGGGGCTTGGGCAGGTTTACAAGGCAAAAGAAGGAGATGTAGATCTGTAGCTAATTGGGAACATAAGCTTAAACATATAGCCGACCCTAATTGAAGTCAAGTAGTCCAATATAGAAAGGAATGGATATCTTTGGAAGATGCCTTTACCCACAGAGGGTTTTACAGACTAAGTTACATAATAATTACGTAGAATTCATTAAAATTAAAGAAAAATCTAAATTAACAGCTAAATTTAAGAACTGAACTCAATTTATGACCAGAAAAGTTATAATACAAACATAGAACTAATTTTCCTATATGTTGCACGAAATAAAAGGCCTTAATATATTTTTTTAAAAAACAATTTTATTAAGCTGCTTATTTTACCGATTTCGAGATACGTATTTTACTTGTAAGAAGCTAATTTTATTATTCATATAAACAAATTGAAAGTTTATATAATTCTTAGCAACATAAACCTTGATTAGTGATCTTATCTTTAATCTCCTCGCGGTAAGCAAGAACGCAGGTGCTGGAAACTTGTACGTAATACGTTTTTCAAGACGAGCCTCACAAACAGCTGCCTTCCAACAAATGATTTCAATCGTAAATATTACTGTACTTAATTTAGCCTCCAAATATTTATGTGAAAAATTCGATTAGTTGAATATAACGGAAACAATTGCTACTTTTGAGTTAATAATATCGTTAATATTGTTATAAGCTTTAATGTTGAAGAAAATTCGAAATGTAAGTTAAAGTTGTAATTTAATTGACGGTAACAAACTAAATACTAAAGCTCCGTAAACAATAAATAGAGCTATTACTGGCGATTTAATGTTAAGCATTTACAGGGATACTTGACCTCTACGTAATTTGCAAATAAATTTTATATAATAATTACGTACGTATACTTAGTGGCTTCTACAGTTTTTGATTTGAATGAATCAAATAGTTGTAAAGTTGTAAACTTTAAAAGAGCGTATTTGGGACATTTACTTAAGCTTTGCTGTTAAAATTAAAGCAATTGTAGACAACGTCATTTTACGTTCAAACCCTTTATTTTATTGGTGTTCAGATTTATAGTTTTGTTCATGACTTATGTCTATGTTAATTTTGTTAAAATTTATGGTAAAATATATAAAATCGGAATTTTCTCAGCGTTATTTCAGATACTTTGTGCAAAAATCATGTCAGTAACAATTTTACAATTATTCATTGAGAGCTTCCTTATTTCGTTTACAACAGTTCTGGTAAAAAGCTTCGGATTCCAATTCACATGTAACTAGAACCCCATTGTCCCTAATATCACTTTTTATGACCCTGAATAATGAAAAAAGCGCCGTAATAATTTTAATGACTTTTGATTCTCATAACATTTGATTTCGTTTTATTTACATTGAATGCGACACAAAACATATTGGATGCTGCATGGTTGCATAAGTGCAAATTGCAATATTATTACTTCCGAGAAAATAACCATCTGGCGCTGTTTGCAAAATTTTCACAATGCAATTGGGAAAATTGCACACTTACACGAAATCTGTATTAACAATGTGTTTCATTAACGATTCATAACGTATAAAAATAAAATTAGGAAACACAAATCGAATAAATTAAACACTTACGGTCATGAACAATGCAACATGAACATGATACGACATGTACTGAATGCGTAATTTTGCAGATACTCCATTTTATTTCATTGAAAACGACTTAGTGACAAATAATAGAAATATATAAAATAAACATAACAGTAAGAAATAATAGTGTAAGAAGTCGTTAAAAAGAAAATAGGCATTTTATTTTTCATCCTTTCATTTATTGAAAATTCGGCTTATAACACACTCGTCTGTGATACAATCCACCAATATTAGATAATAATTTACATATGTATTAATAATACCAATAATACCAATACCAATAATAAAGCAAAATAATATATTAATTATAAAACATTTTGATAAAAGGCTTAGTTATTTTGGTAGAGTCGCTTTGAATTTTTATCTCTCAATATAAATGTATATGAGGCCAACTAACGATGGTATTACAGGACGAGATTTTCCTAGAGTTTCCTCGTGTTCGTCTGTACAGCCTAACGTCAAAAAAGTTATCAATACGTTGGAGTTGCCGAAAATTTCAATTTATATATCGACTATAATAATATATCACTCTACAAAGTGAAAATTATATGGTATTCCTGATATAGCATTCATTATCGTTATTCTATTTAAAAACTGAAATTTTTGTCTATTTTTTGACGTAAACTCGAAATTAAAAAACTAGACAATGTAATATAATTTTTAATCATGATAATTATGAAATAAAAAAAATTGGCTAAGTTACTCTCTTAGTAGCTACAGGTAAGAGTAACCGTAAAAATCGGTGTAACCCCCTGGAAAATAGCCCGAAAATACAGACAGACTACACTTTATATAAATTACAGCTTACCGAGCAAACATCCTTTTGCCACATACATTTATAAAATTTGAGGGTGAAAATTTGGTGTTGTATATATTTTATATGCCTGTATCATAAAAAAATAAAAACAATAAATTTTGTCTAAAAAAAAAAAAATATTTAGTGGGATGAAAAATAGATACACCCGATTCTCTTACTGAATTTATACGAGGCAATTTCATGAAAATCGGTCAAGCTCTTTCGGTGGAGTATGGGAACGTACATCGTGATACGATACTTTTATATATTTAATGTTTTTTTAGAAATAGCTATCATTTTGATATTATCGACAACCGTATTTATGTATAGTGATCATTACGCTATACTTTTATACAGCGTATTGCTAAAGTTCATATAACGTTGTGTTATTATTACATAATAATTTTAAGCACATCTAAATTAAAATTAGTACTCGACGTGGTTACACGCTTTCATACGAACACGCTCGGACGTCCCTTAAGAAATTCCCGGAATGACAAATGAGTACAGCACATGAATTAACTGTGAACTTTAAAACTCTGATAATGCAAAAGTTAATTTTGTAATGCTACTGTATGTTTTGTATAGCATTATTTGTTACTTTGTTTACAGTACAATAAAATACTAAATTATTATTTACGACAGGTTTATCTGTACGAGAACAACCCATTCCAATCATAATTCATCTAATAATGAACGGATTCATTTACTTCTGACGAAAGACCTAACTAACCTAAACAAGATTATTAGATTAGTTTCTTGTGTACTTTAATTTATTATAAGTATTTCTTTTCTTTCTTACAATTAAGACATTTCGCGCAAGTATGCTCAATAATAGTTAATCTTATTTAATTAAGTCTGTAAGGTAACACAGCATAAAATAAAAACATTGGCATAATTAGATATTTTCTGTCGTGGTGACCAAAAGCTATATATTGTGAAGACGTGTAGGTGATTAATATATATACACATAATCATGCTTTTTCCTTACAGCGGTAGGCAGCGACCACAGCTTTCGACTTGCTACGATCCTGACAAACTCCTTTCGCTTTCTCTACTCTTTTCTTTATGTGATTTATATTATGTTACTTTAAAGATTTCTTGTAAAATGAAGGGTTCGATTTTTTGCGGTCACTTAAAATCCTGAGTAATACTATAAATGCAAAAGTTTCTATGTATTGGTGTTTGTTACTCTTTCACGCGTACACTACTGAACGGATTATAATAAAACATAATAGAAATATACGTTAGAAAAACACGTAGGCTATAATTTATAAAGATATAGTGCAATGTGACATTGTATAATAAAAAAAATTATATAAGCGGATTATACATTGATGTTACGGGCGTGTGGTTTGGTTTACCGTGAAGCCACAACAACTCGTGTAAACCTAGCTTTATGATTATTTTATCTACTTTTATTTTAAACCACTATATATGTTTACAGGCACCTAATAAATCTTGTGTTGATAAATCCTAAACGGTAATCTAATTATCTCATCGTGTGTTTTACGAATTAATAAAGGTACTTACGACAGTTCACGACATACAAGCACGAATTCCACTTGATAGTATATGATATTATATTATAAACTACCTTTTGATACCTTCATCGTTAGAGGTCAATTCGATTTTGTAAAACACTTCTATCATAATTATTTTTGGATAAATTCATTTAACGCACAGACGTGATTCCCACTGATTTATTATATGTATAGATTATTTTATTAATACGTATATATTTTTATTTTGCTAACTAAATATGCCTTCACAGATATTTCCCTTTAATAATTTTAAAAGCAATAGAAGATATTTTAATTTATAAAACTGCATAATTGATCCCTTTTGCCATTTAGAGGAACCTTCATCAACGAGAACGCGTTGTTTTACACATCATCCCCGCTCGCTAATGAAAAAAGGATGTGGAAAGAAATAAATTGTTTTTTATTGTTTGCCCGTAGTCGGGGTGCATTAATCACAGATTATAAAGGTTTACATTGTTAAAGCTGTCAAACGTTTTTATCCAATAACTCGAATTGCCGTTCATAGAGTATATTAGAGTGGTTTTTGATTTTAGATCAATGTTTACATTTTTTTGTATAAAAGGAGTTCATAAAGTCCTGTAACATGTGGTATCCTTTCTGTTTGGCTGTGTGTTCTGTAGTGGGATTAATTCATTCCAAAATATATAGTTGCTCATTGTGTTTCAGCCATCCATTTTTATTTTTTGTATTTTAATATCAGTTTTTTAACAAGTCTGTTAAATTAGTTAATAAACTTAATTTCAATTTAAAATACTAGATAGTGTTTTTTGCGCGATATTTATGGTAGGGCACCTTTATTTACAAGAAAATTATTTATTATATTTGCAATTCTATGATATATATTAAAAATATTGTAAATTCCTTTTATAATATCCATTATATTAAAAAAGTAATGTATATGACGCAAATGAATAATCTGTACATTTATTAAAGAGTTGTGTTTTTGGAAATAACAGCATTTGAATAGGCAAATTTCAGATTTCTTACTAATCGATACTAATGAAATAGAACTAAATAATGTAGTCATTTCATGAAAAATTAAATTTACTTTACGCCTTTTAGTCTCATCAGTACACTTAACATAGTATTAACAACATTCATTATATATAACATGAATAAATGGAACTTTGATCCGTGCGTATTTAAATAAAAAATAATACACTGTGTGAAATCCAACATGTACGTTGTACGTATTTTTAATACTTTCCATATTTACACAGGAAATTTGATAGATGCGCTGCAAATTTTCTGCCATTAAAATGGTAATAAAAAACGTAGAGGCGCCGAATTTCCGACACATCCGTGTTAAAGTTTTTTTTTAATTTTAGGTATTCCATGTTACAAATAAATTCGCTGTCTATCAGTAAGGCTTTTGTTAAAATGACAAAGAAAAATATTTAAACATCGCTGCGGATATATACCTAGATAAATTAAAACCTTCAGGATTAAGGTATTGTTGCACTTTGATTTTTATGTTTAGGATTTGATGTACTGATTACTATAAAATAATCATTAGAAAATGACTTCATTATATAAGGACAGACAAGCTTAGGTTTACTTGATGCTACATAGAGCACCTAGACATTATTATTCAATGATGTGCTGTGATCCTATTAAGCTACTTGTACCGTTTTGTATAGTGCCATTTTCCTATCTGTTCCTTTTTAAGTAAAATAAAAATTTTAGTGTATAACAATATACTTTTTCGTGTATGTAATTTCTTGTTTCATATTTTGAAACCGCAATAAAAATGTCAGAGCTAATAGCATAGATCGCGTGTAATGACGTCAAATTCAGGCTTGACGCTTTATCGTTGTACACCTGGTCCTCGCCGGAAATCATTACAAGCTTCACAAACACGCATGCATTGATAATCGAACAAGCATATTTGCATTCGATTTTAATTTATTTACTCTGCAAACTCACCACAGTGGACGTTATCGAATGGGAAATGAGTATTATCATATTATACTTAGTAAAAATATACATTATTGAACGTCTCTCTATATAAAACTAAAGTAAGTAAATACAATATTCATTATTTGTTTCTTCTGTAACTTTATTCGAGTATATATATTTATTATTAAAATTGAATACTGTTTCAAGGCATTCCTTATGCACGCTAAAACCCACGCGTAACATCAAGATAATCCTAAGCAACTTTTAATTGAAAATATTAGATTGTTATTTACATTTGCATGCCTAAATCAGTGAATTTTTTGTATTGAATTTTAATTACTTATAGGGATGAATGGGACATTGGATTGCATGGTCCGGCTTGCTTTAAACTTTTTAGAAATAATTTTGAAGACAATATTTAAGGTATGTACACATTTTTGTCAAACGACTTCTAACATCCCTGTTAATCCTCATTTATAAAGTTTATATATAAAATAAATAATTATTTACGTTAATGATTTCTGTGTTAATCAATAACCAGATTTTATTGACAAAATTAAAATTTGCGTGGGGTAAAAGTTGTTCTATAATCGTAAAACATTCAAGATTTGTCTGAATATTGTACTCACTTGCATAAATATATGTTTACCTATATATTTATACGTAACAAACGTTATGGGGTCGTTAGGGCGATTGTTCGGCCAGTTGGTATAGATGGTCAATGAGAAACACGCGAACAATTTGTCATAGCACAACTCCAGCGTCGTTGAATGGCCTCCGTTCCTTGTCGTAGGTCCTATTGTCTCATGGATAATGACCGACGGCACAGCTATTAGTGTACCTTATCATATTTGTCAAATATACGTTTATTGTTCTGGGCTTACTCACTTTGTTTGGACTGCCATTAGTTATAAGTATGTGTTGTATGGCGATAATTTATGTAAGAGCTTTGAACTTTGAAAGGGTTATATACCAGAATTTAAAATCGATATCTATATGTAATGGATCAGCGTCTATACATTGAAGATATATGAGAAAAACTGTTACGAGAGAACTTTATTAAGGTAATTGCATCCAAAACAATTATTTTTAGAATTCTTGTCTGTTTGTCTGTGTCTTTGTGAGCGTTAGTCTCGGAAATGGTAAGCCGTTTTAACCGATTTGAATGCATTATAATTTAGTTATAATAGAAGAAACATTTCAACGAAATTAATGCTTTCGGACGTACTTTATATCCAAAAATAACTCTTAATGGCAAGATAAGACAGTATTTATATTATTTACAGTGCAGCTAGTCGTATAGAAAAAATAAATACGTGTTTCTAAAACGCTCTGAAAATTCCAAAGAAAAGACTTTAATTACAGAAATTAATTTTTTCACAATATTAAGTTAAAAATGCTGTTAAAGAAAATGTATATAATTTATAATTGTAAATGTTTAGTAATTTAGATTTTTTTACTAGTAAACAATATTGTTAGTGTTGTTTCAAATTTTTTATTCAACTCTTGTAAATAGAAGACAGAAAATTTTGGTTTAAAAAGGAATGAACGAAATGGAAAGGGATTTATTTAAATTATACTAAGTAAATAACGGGAAAGTTGAGGGACGAATGTGTTTTCACAGAAATTTATCGTGTCGACTATCATCACGTTGATAATAACTTTGTGTTTGAGAGCACTATTTATTTCTTTATTAAAAAAAGTTGTTAAACTCGCTGTAGTTTATTTTTAATCTATGTAAATTAAACATTCTCGCAAGTTTTGAATTACGTATTTGTTCATTAAGACGCAAACGGAATATTGAATATCTATACCTTGACTAATTATTATTAACAACTAGCGATGCCCTACTCTTTCACTCCTATTAAACGTATATAGACTTTCTTTTACAGGTATACACAAAATATGTCTCAAATAGCAGGGCGGTTATCTGATACAATCTGACTCGAATACTATATGTTTTAACTGAAATGTTTAAATTGACAGTTACGCACAGTTTTTATAGGAAAGAAATTCTTCTTCATTTTTCCAGGTATTTTTTCTTTTCTAGGAACCAGCTGGAATTTTTAGAAATACATTAGCTTAATTGGTCCAGCAATACATTTTACGTTTCATTAATTTATGACACTTAAATGTTGCCATAAATTTTAATGTTGAAAAATACTCATAAAAACAGTGGTAATAATCTTTTAGTGCGGTTCCCTTTTTGTTATGAAGTATATAATGTTTACCCAACCCATATAAGACAGTATAATAGCGACTTGCATACAATAATAGTATAATAACGAATGCATAGAACCGGAAAGCAGTCCGGCTGGTCTCGCGTAATTTGTCATTGTGCGCTATTCATTATGTAAGCTCCATCGAGACGCGCTGACGCTCGGATCCTAATTAAACTCTAATTCTTGCCAATTCTTGCTAACTCTGCCACACACTTAGTTTGTTTTGAGTTTCCTAGTTTTACAGTACGTGTTTTGGAATACTAATTAAGTAGTTAGCATTTTTAAGTACACCATACAATCTGTTTTAGTATCAGAGTCAAAACTTAAAATAGGATTTAAATTTTCTTATTTTAGATATAAGGAAATGAGAATTCCGTAATTGATTTCATCTGTACATAATAGTGAAATATAAGTGGCCGAAATTGTAACATTATCTATCACATAAGGTTCTGTCAAAATCGGTCCAGCCGGAGAGGGCACAAGCCGGAGTAAATAGACAGACAATAATTGTATAAATAACTAGCTAACCCAGCAAACGTCGTTTTAACACATAAATATATAAAGGTTGATTGTAGTAGAGGGGTGAAAATTTGGGGTTATATGTATTTCTATGTTATATCGAAAAATAAAAATCACAAATTTTGTCGAGAACATAAGAAAAGTTGGGTTGGACCATCCTTAACATATTGGGAGATGAAAAAGAAGTCTCAGACCTGTAAAAAATATAAAATTCACAGTTCAATTACGCACATCGTGACACGACAATTTTAAATATTAGATATTTCTGTTGTAATTACCGTATAATTTTCTACATCCATATTTGCGTATAAGAAATGCTGTTATTTGGATATTACAAACAGACATTACTATTTTATTTATAGATAGAGATGGAAAACTGCAACATTTTTCAATTTAATGTATTTTTTTACCGATAATACGCTGACGTTGTAAGAAAATACCGTTACATAAGAAAAATTGCTAGTAGATATTCCAACTTTTACTACTAAAACAAAAACGTTCATAAACCCTTTTGATTATTAAAACAATTTCCTCATCATTCATTTCGATGAACAGTTCGCGCCATGTGTTTCCTTCTTATATTCGTAAATATATTTCACTATTTCTCTCCTCGACGAATAATTCAAAGCCGACCCTTTCTTTCAATGCATAAAAATAATACAGAGACCCCAGGAGGTAGCCAATGTTAGATACAGCGGTAGTGAATCAGCCAACCCTACATTTATCATAGTAGACATTGCGATGGACGCGTTGGTCATGTATTTTGATGTGACAAAAAACAACGTAACCTCTTTTTACATTTTATTAGCAGCCGTTTCCGCTTAAATTAATGATGATTTTATCAAACAACTCAGAGTTATCGACAGATAACGAAATCATTAACATAAAAGTTATTCATTTTTTTTCAACTTATTTTTATTTCTTAAAACTTTAGTTTCACGATTTCAAACGTATATAGGAGTAGTTTAATAGTTTATTAATCTTAAACTTTACCATCAAAAGCATTCTGTGAAGTTTGAAGCAAAACTGATGTTACCATTAAGTTTTTCATATAATGTTTACATCGCCCTGTATCCATAACCATTATAAGCTTTTTGCATCAAAAAGTGGCTC
>JAOSYY010000009.1:8917476-8932634 GCA_025727935.1 Hebomoia glaucippe | reverse complement strand
ATTTTTAATTTCTATTTTTTTATGATACAACATACAAAAATACATACAATCCTCAATTTTCACCCTTCTACAGTCAAACCCTATTTTTATGTGGCAAAACGACGTTTGCGGGGTCAGCTATAATATATGAAAAACAATGCAAAATCTTAAAAAATTAAAAATTATCTTTACTGTACAAGACTTTCCTAAAATTAAGTTTAAGTTATAAACGATTTAAGTCAGTATGATGATAACAATTTTTATGTATGAAAACGATGAACAAAATAACCTATAGTCCACATAAAAAAGAATCCTCACCTCTTTCTCTCTCTCTCTCAATTACCTTTCGTTGTTAAGTTTTGTGATATCTTGTAAAATTTCAAAAAAAAAAACAAAGGGACAGCTCAGTTAAATCAGAAATATAGTTCAATATGGACAAGAAATAAAACTCGGAAATTATTTAGTAATTGTATAACTATAATTATTATTTTGTTACAAACTTTCAATAATATACCTTGATATCTAGGTAGTTGATAGTTTATTACACAACCCTTTCGTTAACTACGTAATGTGATAGCTTATCAGGAAGTAGTTACATTTAGCTTAGCTGTTCAATATACCTTAAGAAATATTAGTCTAAAAGACAATCTATTTACATCTTATGTACATAACTTGTCTTAAGTTTATATTCACAAAAACTGGATTATTAATCTTATATACTTGCCTAATTATCTTATAAAACATTAGAATATATTAAACGAAGTATAAATAAAGACATTTTTTTCAACATTACATTTTTGATTCAATAAATTATACTGAGCAACACTAACAATAATTATCCTTAGAAAAACTATGTATGTATGGTGTAGTTTATAAAGTAAAATGGAAATGTGAATAAAAATAGCGTTTTATTGTAAATATTTTCACACCCACTGGTGTTGTAGTGTGCATTTGAATGCTTTATAAAATATTATTTACATAAAAAATTATCAATTCCTGAGAGATTTTAAAATTAAATTGGTATTGTCTTTTGTAAATTATTAACCGACTATCTATTATCAAGAGACTGTTTGAGAAGAGGTATTTGGAAGTTTTTCATAAGATATACTATTATAGGAACAGTTTCCTAGAATATTATATTTTAGAGTACACTGTAATGTTAATACAATAATAAATAAATATGTTTTGTTTGTGGCTGTAGATTATGGGCGATGCCAAGACAACGGTAATACATTTTTTACAAGAATACTAAAGAAACACTGTATAACCCGTTAATAAATAACTGTCACAATTTTCGACTAGATAAGTAATTATTAAAACTTGTCACTTTTCGCTTTAGGGGTGCCTCCTGCCATTCTAAGTAAGAGTTTTCCACCCACACCTAAAATTATTTTTTTCATCGCTTCTGCTCTACATTATCTTTTTAGTAAATATACAACAATAAATATAGAAATCGATTTATTCTAATCTCGATACAGGATTAAGACTGGGCGGTTAGCTGAAAAAACAAAAGGGAATCAGAAACGGATAATCGCCTAAAGACTTAAAGCAGCTTAAGATCCCTAATCGCTTTATAGACATTTATGACTGAATCAATTCTCTTTTAAGCTTTCTTTTGTATTTTACATTTCTTTTCTTTTCAAATTGAGCTAACTATTTTTTAAACAATTGTGATACATTAAATGTACCCGGTGTAGCAAGCGAACCTACAACTAAAATTGACTTAAATATTTTTTGACCGAAGTCGATAGTAGTCGTTGTATTCAGAATACTATAATTAAAACGAACTCATTATAATGTACTTATACGAATACTTCAGAAACTATAATAATTAATTAGTATCAATTGTATGTTATTACAGTATAGACGGTCATCTTGTATTCTTGAGCATACATTTATTAATATTTTGTAGAAAAATAGAAATTGTTTGTTTAAAAAGAATGTAGGTTATTATCGGAACATTTGTAAAGCAATTAAACATATCGGGCATATTATGATAATGCAAAATTTTGTGGTGAAATGTTGATACAGACGTCAAAATGGTTAAAAGGAATGGGCTGATGTGTGACGACAGGGAGCTGGAACTCTGCATGGCCGCGGGTCGTTCTCCGCTCAGCACGTGGACAATGACAGAAGCAGATTCTGTCAACCAATAATCAATATTAATATTAAGAAAACAGACAAATAATTGGAACCAAACTTTTTTTAATATAATAATTGAAAGCTGTGCTAAGGTTCTGCCTGATAAAATGAATAATTCAATAATATGAGTAGGTATTTTTATTCCGAGCATCAGGAAATTTATATAAAAGAGTCGTAACAGGACTTCAAGTACTTTCCAATGTAATCTGGATGAAAACCTGAATTATGCCGGGTTTGTTAAACTATCGAAAGAATAAGGGGTTCGATTCCCACCTGGTATAGCATGTTTATAATTTTTTAATATCGATAAGCGTATTAATAAATCATAAACATGCTATACTAGATGGGAATGGAACCCCTTATTCTTTCAATAGATTAACAAACCTGACATAATTCAGGTTTTCGTTTTCTGTTTGATACAAATACAGAATTCAACTCATGCTTTCTTATATCCCTCTATCCTTAAAACACGACAACGTTTCACAGTTTAAAACTTTCCTACTAATACTTGTTTACCGGTTCAGTATAAATTAATCAATCAAAAGAAAATTGAGTAAAGTTTAAAATCTTCCTTTAATTTTGTTATAAAGTAAACAACTATACGACGTTGCACTTCTGAGAAACTCAAAGGAAACAGGAAGCAAAATTTAATTAATGTTATTATATTTCAGTTAACGCTACTGTGTTATAAATTAATAGTCTAAAATGTATGCAAGGTATATTCAATGACATATAGGTATATGTTTTAATGTACGTAACTACTAAATTTACGTCACAAGAATGTGTACATATTAAAGTAGAACTTGACCTAGAAGTCACAATCTTTCATAATAATATTTTTGCAAACGTTGTTGAGCAGCTTACGCTATGAAATTCTTTTCAAATTCTAGGTGAAGTCACTTTCATCGTACTAAGGAAAGATTTTCGTCAGCAATGCATATAAGTCTGTACTTATTTTGTTAATAATAAAGACACAATTTTTTAAGAAGTTGCAACAAATTTCCTTTATTTAACTAAATTCCTTCGTTGTATTTTGAGAAGCCTTCGTTGATAAATAGTTTTTTTTAACATAGGCAAACGAGCATGTAGTCCATCTGGTAGAAAGCGAATTTTGTCAGGCATAGTCACCTCCAAGACTTGAAGATCTAGGAGACGAGTTGTCAACCTTATGACCTTATTACATCAGTTATTTTTTTAATCACGTTCAGCAGCTGTTAGTCTTATTTATAGTACCTGGAAATTCATAGACTGAAGTCGAAATGCGCACAGCACTTCACGACCATTCCAAAATTATAGTTGTGTATTAAAAATCTAATAGTATTATTTATTTCACTCCATTCAATATATTGCGTAGAATTGTATTTATTCTGTGGTTGTGCTAACGATAAATTTTAATTCAAAACATTGCTTTGTTTCATTGTTACACATTCACAACCATTTGTTTTATGCAATGTTTTAAATATGAAGCTGTGAAAGTTCTGAATACAAAAGTATTTGCTTTAAAATACAACGTAGATAATGCAATGAGGATTTGGTCCTTGAGGTTTTATTATTTTGCTTACATATACAAAAGACGTAAAACAGTTTCGTTAAGTAGGATATCTGAGGGGATTTCCTTGAATTCAAATTGATAGTCCCAAGCCAAAACATATAGCCCTAATTGAAACCGTTTCTTAAGTAGTTAAACGAGTAACAAAACAACATTTTTACTTATTTTGGTGTCCTTATTGGCTTTGATTAATATGTGTTGTTATTTCTTACGTTTTTATTACCTTTGATTTTCACCTCGTCGAAAAGTTTGCTTTCATTAACTGTATTTGAAATTGCTCACCGGAGCTACTGGGCGCGCAAGTGTAGTTGCCAGAGTCGTGTGGGGCCGCACGCGCTATCAGCAAGCGACTCGTGCGGGTGCGCTGTTCCGTCTCGACGCTAATGCCGCCGCGCTGGGCGTAGTTCACTACTTGCTCTCCGCGATACCAATAGATGAAACTTAAGAAATACAAACATCAATTAGAAAGTTTTTGTAGTAGTCAACAGTATAAAACAAAAGGCAACTCGAGTATGTCAGTTTTCAATCACAAAAAATCGAATCAAGATCAGTCCATTCGTTTATGAGCTACGATAACACATACATAGATTGTTAAAAACATCGAATTATAGAAACAATTATTTTTTGACGTTAAAACCCGAACACAACTGTCCTTTTATCGATACGTATAATGTTTCAATACAGAATGAACAATGAAAAATTCTATTCACAAGTAATCTTAAAAAGATGATCACACGTTCCAAAACATTGATTGTTCTATTTATGTATGAAAGAGAGACATCAATAAAGAAAGGTGCTAAGTATAATGTCTGGTTGATACAGCTGGCTCCTATATTCGAATGAAATTGTCATTGCATCGCAGAATACCTACAAAAGAGATTCTTTGAACTATTTTTATGATTGTTACATTTTTCGTTCGAGAGAAGAATAAAACGTTGCACGGCATTTCAACTACAGACATGTACTTTTTAATATTAAAGATTCAACATTACATAAGGCTTCAAATGTATTTCCTATTCAAATATTGAAGTTAAAGAGACAGCCTTTTCAGTGATATATACTTGATGTTATATAATTGGTAAAAATTACAAACACAGATAAGGCAAACCTTTTCCAATTTTAATAAAACCGATAAGTAATTATATTTCTTGAAACCTCATCAAAATTTTTGATTTCATTCTACCTACAGACATAATTATAAAAGACGTTTTCATCTTGTAAGTATTGATTTATGAAATGAAATTATCTTTGGTTACGAATTTTAGTCAATTAGGTATACAATTGCAACTTCTATTATTAAATTCTATAATTTATTTGATATTGAAAGCGTTTATGTAATTATGCATCTTTTACAAACTCTTATATGGATTTTAAACTCGCGACATATGCTAAGTAAGGTGTTTCGTACATGTATAGATAAAAATAAAAATATTGTATATATCAGAAACATATTACATCTGGCTTATATCTAAACCATTTAAATTGTTTTTGATAGGATTTTGATTAATACCTATTCTGTAGCTAAGGTTATTTTAATTTAATCATCATTATAAATGAAACGAGTCACTTCTAATCTACGCATATATTAAATTCGTCGAAAGTTTATCACTAAAACCCTCATAAATAAAGATTTAAAAATATTTTTTATAATTATTATTATTCCCTATAAGTATGTGAAAGAAAATTTTCTATGATAATATGAATAAAACAATATACCTCAATGTATATATGTATATGACAAAGTGAATAGCCCGAAATGAAAGGTCACCTGACAAACAATCTAACCAGTAGATATGAACCAAAAGCAAATTAAGTGAATTCGTACAAACAATATTTGTATAGTGATACATTGCCTTGTTATTGGGTATTGTGTGAGCGTGACACGTGTTTGTCCTGTAATATCCACATTTCATTGCATCCTATTTTATGCGTTTGACACTGGCAAAGTCGACCGTATTTGCACGTGTAATATCTACCTCTTTTAAACACAAAACAAGTAAAGTTTTTTATAATATAAACAAGTATATTTTAAATCCAAACTAATTGGATACAACGTCCATTTTAATAGTATTAAAAATATTTAAAACCTTTATAGTAGGCACGATAATCTTTCGACTGGATAATGAATACGCTATGTGATCAATATATCTATATATGAGAAGTTATGTTGATAGGTTTCTGAAGTATTTATACTAAAACCACGATTCGTCGTAAAGAAGTTACGGACCTCTAGACAACTAGTCTACTGAATCGATTTACCTCTAAAAGCACTCCCAAGTTTTCAACTAAAGTGTTGCCTTTGTGTGAGTTACGGGTAAGTGAGGGTAAGACTATTAATAAGATAAAATAATCTCTATCGACCATATACAAAAAACTATGTAATTCAAATGACATGGGTTTAAGCCTAATTAGTACAATTAAGTTGTAATTTATGGCCTTTCATCAATTTAAAAAATATCCGTAAGCGATCTATTTTAATTTTCAATTAGTAATGTTATTATACTTTGCAAGTTACTGTTTCAAAAAAAATGATATACGAAGGCTGTCTACATCAAACCATTAAAATACTCATATTTATGTTTTTAAAGTACAACAAATTATTAAATGCTCACCCAAAAATTATCGCGAAAAATTTTCAAACAAAAATGATTCTCCGTAAACCTTATTTTACGTCAGACATTTAATTATTTAATAATTCGTTGTCTATAGTAAATCTATTAGCAAGATATTTTCCTAGAAATTATTAACTAAGTGACACCAAATTAATTAATTTAACTAGTTTTAATGTCAACTAAAAGAAGAATGTTGCCGTTTAACAGGAAGAAACATATTAAATTATTTACTTGAAAACACGATAGTATGTGACTAATATTTAGATCCGTAATATTCTCTGTAAAAGGCATGGTAGACGCTATTTCTTTCAAAGCATAATGCACCTTATAAACATGCCTTTATACTTTAATGTACCTATAAATATCTACATCAATGTCCTTGATAGCATTATGCGGGCTTATTCAGTATGTGAATTGTTCCATAGCGAGCCTGCTTTTGCTAGAAGCGTATAGACTACACTATTAAATATGTCGCACTGCCGGTGTTGCGTTCCAAAACGAGCACAACGACCATAAAATACAAAGCCGCTTCGAGATTTAAGTTTAAGGCATGTACTAAATTATAATTTATGTTTAAATAAAGTACTCCTTTACCGGATTGGAAAACGAAATAAAAGTAAATTTTACAATTTAGTTATATATGGTATGGCAATAGCGAAAGGAACATCGTAAGTCCTGATAAATCTTGTCACGACAGATACCATCTACGGAGAGAGATGGAAATTGCAACACTATCTTGGACTTTTAATAAATTAACATTTGATAGCTCAGGTTACCCCTGACCACGCTAAATGGCGGGTGAAACATTAAATTGTATTTTTTTTATAAATTTCTCATTAATTATAAAAATGTTTAAACCGGAAAAAGATTTTTTTATTATTATTATTCATATAAGCTATGTGGTAATACAGGTTGTGAATTAGGAATTAGCTAAGGAATCCAATAAAAAATGTGTCTTCGACTTATATAAGTGAAGAAAATGAAAGAGGTTTGTAAGCAGAATATACATAAATTCATACAAAAATTTATATTCAATAAAAAATTCCAATAAGGTTAAATTATGTATCAGGAACTTAAGCGGTATATAAATTACCTGAACAAAAATACGCCTTTCCGCGCGAAGCGTATCATTCTATCAATATTCAAATTGAGGGCCCTCGCCGAGATCTCAGACACATGGTTCCATTAAATGGCGATAGGCAAAGAATACTTCACTTAGGGACCTCCGACCCTTTTATCAGAAAATAAGCTTATCGTGTTCACGAATACGAGACCTGAATACGCGGAGGCCACAATCTACATGTCATTACTACTTCATTTAGATATTATTTGAAGATTATTACTATCGCCAATAAATATAAATTTGAACTGTTCTAATTTAGTTAACGTTACGTAAATAAATACAAACGTTTCATGATAGAAATAATTATTTCTATCTTTATTTTCTTCTAGGAAATGCGACACTGAAATATGATCACCCCTAACAATAAAATACTATTTAATCATAATATTAATAGACTCTAACGGCATTTTTATTTAAATTAATATTCTGACATACTCAGTCATACATTAACATAATTTTAAATGTATTTTATAAGAAAACTGTAGAAACAGCCAACCTTTAATGATACATAACATTCAAATTCTATAACAAATAATATTCTCATAATAATTGGATTCAAATACGATATAATTATAGGTGGTAGGTATTAATGCACGTTATATTTCGTTTGTACGTTCCTAAAGCAGGGTATCAGCACAGACATCTGGGTAAGGTAAACTTTAGTAAATGACGTAGGTTTGACGTTTAATCTACACTTACCTTGGCGGATCCGGGGCGTGTTTCGCGACGCAAGTGAGATTGATGTCCGAACCCGCCCTGACGAATAGCTCTGGTCCTGATAGAATTTCTGCTTTCGACACTGTTGGAAAACATTATTGATCTTTGCTCTGCTATAAATTAATATAAATAAAGACTAAAACCTAACAAACAAGTCGATTGAAGAAGGCTCTTCAATAAAATATATTTTTAAGGCTCTAATAGAATTGTCATTCTTATATTCCACGATACATTTTCGCTGAATTATTAAAATAATATTTAGATAGACTTTTACGTCATGTTATATAAAATATTTGTGGTATATTTTTGATACAAAACAAGATTAAATATAAGCGTTTACTTATATACAATTTTATTCTATCGTGTACGTAATTTCGATGATATCTACAAAACGTTGTATTATCTGGATTTACTCGTGATGTAACAATAAAATCCGTTTCAAGCATTGAAACATAAGTCTTCTTTTGTTAATATAATCGATACAATGAGACTTACCAACAACCGTGAGACGAAAAGATAAACTAATTTTCGGTTCTGTTGACACTTGGCACTCGTAGACTCCGGAGTCGCGTGGTTGGGCTGGTGAAACTCTAAGGGTCCACTCGTCTGAACCATCTGCGTGAAGTGCCGCGAACCTTGCATCGCTGCTGTATGTATGCACCCCTACAGTGAGTATATGCAAATCCCGTTTGCGTATCCATGATACCTACAATAAAGCACGGTTTAAGTACAAGACAACGTTCAAAACAAACAAAATATGTTTAAAATTCTGCGTCAAATACGAAACGCCCTCAAGGAAAATTCTTTCTCATTCACGTTAGATGTAAAGGGCCTTGTGCATTCCTCACGCTGACAAAGAAAAACAGCTCCATGATTTCAAAACTTTTTACATGCTATGTACCAAGTATGTAGGGTTATATGGCTTTTGTGATAACATAATAATAGATATATTTATCACTTTAAGTGTATTTTAGAAGAAGTATAAAATTATCAACTATTGAAATCACTTAGAGGTTCCAAGTAAGACTTGTCCGATCTTATATTTCATTTAAACAGAGTAGTTTCTTAACTACTTAAGCTGAGTGCGGTGTGTTTGAGAAAAATATCTGAATTACCCAGCCCACACAATTGAAGTGCCTACATAACTCTTACGTATAAATATTAATTTCTAATCAAAGCGAAACATGTTTGATCGGACAAGAGAAAAACCGTAATTGCTTTATTTTGTTGAAGTTTTGTGTGTCCCAGGGTAAAATTCCTTACAACTAAAGATAATTAACTAAATTAGGTAAACAATCTGTGATAACGTTAGTGTAACATAGCAAACTAATTCATATTATAACACTGTTAAACTAATATGATTAGGCAGTATGTACGAAATCTCAAGTTTGTGTCTATTCATTCGAGTAAAAAGATTAAGATCAGACGACATGATTGATTTGATCAAAAATAAAAATATATAAAGTATATGAAATATAAAAGAAGCAGAAATAAGCTCATCATTCAAAGAGCAAATAAGTATCTCCGAGATGTATAACAGTCCACAATTATGTATATACATTATTAGAATTGGAATTTTTACGAAGCATGGTTTATCTCGTGTTTTATTGGTGCCTGTATTGGTAAATAATTCAATATACTGTGAAATAAATCCAATTTTTTACGTTATGAATATATTGATGTTTCCCGTCTGAAAATAATTCAAATAAACACTCATAATTTTTCGCTCCATTATAGTTATTAATGATGTCAAATAAAAACATTCATTATACAAATTAAAATGTATTTTGCTGATAGTCTATAATATTGTAGTGGTTTGTAGATTTAAGCTTATGTTCTCACAACACGCAGCTCTATTAAAGTAACGTTAATTAATTATTTATACATAAAATGAGGAGGTCGCGGTTTGCTGTGTGACATATTGGACTAAGACCTCCTATCTCATTAGAAATTGCAGGCCACTCGAAATCTCTTTTATAGAATTCTAGTAGTGCGTATGCGCACGTATAATAAGTTATAACTGTCTTCAATCTCTCGCCTATCTTTGTAACAAAATTTATCAAAACCAATGTATAGGCTGAAATGAGCTCAATCATAACATAAGAAACAAACAAACTCATTTGTATATTTATAATTACAGTTTAGATTAAATCAAGTAAACTAAGACTAATCTATAATTCTATGGACTAAGTGCAATAAAATGTTAATTAGGAATCGTGAGTAGAACTGTAAACGAGTTTAGCATACACTGTTCTGTATACATTTTGAAATCTTCAATTTATAGTGGCGTATCGAGACTCCTAGTACATTTATATTTGCTACGTTTTGCTGCGGGGCTTAAAAAGTTTCTTTGCACGTTTAAAAGCTTGGCGGCGACGGAACTAACTGGATATAGCAGCGTATCCCAACTCTTCTTTCGTTCCGCACTAAAGTTTTTATAGGTCAAGCCTAGATCAGTTTGGATTAAATTCATTGTGGAGAAGCGCAAGCAGTATCGACAATGGATTTTTATTGCGTCTAACATAAAAAAATACTTTTAATGTAGAGTCTTTATATTTTAAAGTTTTTGTCAATGGATATTACTACTGACATTATTTATTGTTTTGTTCCATTGTAAATTCATACTTTTATGTAATAAGAAACTGAATTTATTATTCTTTTATATTTCCGACTGCCAAAAATAGAATGTGGATACGTCATTTATATGGCGAATGATTCTATAATTATTTGCAAGGTTTATTGTTTTTTCCCGACTTTATGTTTGATTTCCTAAATTATACATAAAATAAACTAAAATAATTACTCTGTAAATCAGTTACCTATTCTTTGTATATGTTTGTTTGATTTTACATCTCGTCCACCAGCTACGAAGACATAGTTGAAACAAGTAAATTCCCTAATTCCACGTTTGACAAGATAAATTAATCGTGATTATGTAGACTGAAAAGAGGTTAGGTTTCGAGACGATAAAAAATTTATTATTAAGCCTTGAAAATAATTGTAAAATTAAGAGTAATAAAACGCTTCGAAATCGCTCTAAATTATAAGTATTTCAATTACAAGTCAGGTTTTTAAACGTCACACAAACTCATACCTCTTTTAGAGACGTGGTGACTCAGTGAGACCTAAGGCGGAAACGATTCAACGCCTTTACTTGCAATTTTGTTACATTCAACTCGAACCCACATATAAAACTACGAAACTATATAACAAATTTACTAAACATAAATGTTATCGAAAAGTAATTTTGCAAGTTCGTAGCTGATCCAGTGGATACAGATTTACAGGAAGGAGAAATTTTGAATTAAAATGAGAATTTAATAATTATAACGTGAAAAACACAAGCATATATGAATACCAAAGAATTAATTCAAATAAAAGGATTTAGATAATAATTTATAACTTCTTACATATTCTTATAAATGCAAATATAGAGAACAAAAGTTATCTGCGAAATTGAGAAGGAGGCAGTCGAGAAATAATTCTTGGACCTTGAAAATGACATACCTATTAAGCTATAAATCATTCTCTGTCTGTATAAAGTGTCCCGTCTGTCTAAATATTTTACGTCCTTGTAAATACTAAATAAATAATTATCTGCTTTAAAATCTCAACACAGCGTAAAGAACAATTACGAGTAATCACTCTTTGTTTCTAACTTTTGCTACAAATTAGATTGTTTAAGGTACTGTCTGTCCTCGTTTAAGATCTTTCTTTACGTTAGCAACGTTTTCTTCAAGATTATTCTGGTAAATATTTATTTATAAAAGAATTCTAATTTCCACTGTCATTCTTTATTTACTTACACTAGGTAAGTACTCAAAGAAACCAAGATTAAAATCTTGAATACTACATTCTACAGAAGATTTTTAATAAGCAACATTTTTAAAGCAAGGGATCTAATATAACTACGTAGCAATCTTTTTTTATTAATATAAAAGTTACAGTTTTTAACGCAGTATAAATTTTTACGCAAATTGATTTAATGACTACAATATTTTATTGCAGGAACGCTTAAAGATATGTTACAAAATATATTTTACCTTTAATAAATAATGTAAAGATTATTATTGAATATGTATATAAGTATGATTTGTAAAGAATAATGTGATACATGAAAAATAGGAAATTAAATAAAAATGCCTTTCTAAAACTAGGTTATCATTATATACTCCTATTAACGGTCTTAAACAGACACGAAATTTACTAAAAATTGGTCCTGTAAAATTTTGTTAAATATACAATTATCCAAAATCAAAAGGACTCGTCAAAACGGGATAGATTTTCTGTATTTTAATACATTGTGATGAAAAAAGGTGTGTCGATGACATTTTAAACATCTCGAAATGAAATAAAAGATCTCTTTTTTATGCCATAGGAAGACAAACGAGCATACAGTTCAGCTATACTAAGCAATTCCTGTCGCCCATGGACACCTCCGAGATGATTAAATCTAGAAGACGAGTTGCCAACCTTAGGCCCTTATCCATAATTATATCATTTGTAATTTTTTAGCGACATTTTGTTGCCGGCCGTATATATTTTTATTTTTCGTGTATTGAGAAATTCATACACAAAACGTACTAAAATATTTTAAACGACACAATATATTTGTTCCGTGGTTACAACTCTATAATAATTAAATACTCTAAACGCTACTAAATAAAACTCTATAATATCATAAAATTTGATTAGCAAGTTCTAGTAACTTCCTAAACACATAAATTCCATAAACTGATAAATGAATTTAACGTAAATACGCTATAAACCATTAATAACAAAATATGTGACAGCAGTTAGTGTCAACATCAGCAGGTAATTTAATTTGTTCATTAATAACACCTTAAGCTTCACGCAGGTGAGAACTTTAAGCTATTTATGTTAAATGGTTAAGAATCAAGATTAATATTAACCGCTTTAACGTTTAATAGACTATGTTGAAAAACAAACAACCGATGTCAGTTATGGAACCTCATTTGTTAAAAGTAAGAGATTTGTGGAACATTGTTATAGATTAAAAATAGTATGTTAAATATAAAAAGTATACATAACGTTTTTTTACGAGTAGTAAATGCACTACGCGAACAATAGCCGCTTATGTAGGACTATTCATAGAGTAAAAAATCAAATGAATGTATCTATTGGTAATATTAAAATAACAGACTTTTTCTAAATGAATACTAAAGTACATACAACAGCTACACAATGTATAATATTATTAATTATTTATCTCCGGTTATTTACGAAACTATCTAATCGATTTTGACAGGGCTAATGGCAAAATGAATAACTTAGGCTTCATTTTAGTATTAGCAGCACCATCGTTGTCATATATAAAGTGTATGCGCGTATGCAAGCTCGAGGCACTAATAACATCAAATTTACTCTGCTTAACATTTTCAAATGTGAGACTAATTTATTTAACGTGACGAATAACGTTAAATATGAAGATATAATATTTAATTAAAGTACCTGTAGATTTTTCTAGTACCAGCAGTGCTGAGTAAATCCGCTACTGAGGTCCAGTACATTTCAAATAGGCTTATTACTGTTTTCAGAACAGCGTTGTTAACAACTTTTTATGCAATTACATTACGAACTTATAAAACACTATGGGTACCTCACAGTTTCACCCGTAGCACAATAAATAAATTATATTCTTTACTTTATTTTAATGTATGAGTCAAATGTCTATAAAATTTTATTAAAATCCTTTCAGCTACTTTCTCGTGAAAAAGTATCAAACATCCATACATATAAACTCACGCGTTAATATTAGTCAGGATTTATAAGAACTTATCCCATTTGGCTTTAAATGTATTGAAAGCAGTAGAATATTGGTTAATTATAAAGCTCGACCGGGTTTGGATCAACTGAAACATCAAAATTGTATCCGGGCTACCCGGGTCACCACAGTGCAGTGCATATTCTGAAATTCGGTTTAACTGGCTATGCGAATGCTTGAAATAAAAATGGCTCGAGAGTGCAGTGTATCCTGTTGTTAGTATATCACCTACTACAAAGGTAGGGCTTACGCAAAAAATCATATTTCCCGGAAAGATTTAGAAAATTTTAAATTTATAATCCGTCATAAATGTTTGAGTACAAAATAGTTTTTGTTCTAACTGATATCAATATGAAAGATTTTAAACGGTTATAAAAAAATTACTGGTAAATTATGAATTTACAGTTTCTTTTTAACAAAAATTAATTTTTATTTAAGTTTATTATTATTATTTTATTTATTAAAGTTTATTTTATATATTCCTTTGTAGTGTATGTTAGACTATTGACTATTCTGAAATATTTACTGTGTTTGTTCTCTGAAGTTAATAATACACACGTGAATACGGGGTCTACGTAAACTTTTGTTCTAAAAATAAATTATATGAATATATGTATTGCTAATAAAAATATAACGATTTTGAAAGACAGTGATTTTTACCTTTGTATAAACGATTGAAAAATATACAATACAACGGATCGGATATAACGGCAGGTGCGAAGAATTGCCTACCATGTTATTGTGTTGGTTAGTATTGTATGCTCGCAAAGCGCACGAGGCTCACGACTAAACCAGAACTAGAACGCATACAGATTGTTAGACTTTATATAATATTTCCCGGAAATTATTATACCTTTATTTATACGTCGAATAATAAAAGATACTCTGTAATACTTGTGCTCCCCTTTTCTTTGGAAAACAATACATATTGTATTAGTTAATGTTATATATAGACTGAAATTCAAACGAATGTCTCTTAACTTATACGTCCTATTTGTGGATCTGTCTCAGCTTCGTATGACCTATATTATATCATTACTTTAAAAATTGTTTATAAAATATTATACTATCTTTTATGTTGAATATCTTCATGAAAACTAAGTGACAGAATCGCTAGCCATAATCTTAATTAAAATAAAAAGACACTCCATATTGATCAAGTAAAATAAATAAACAATAACAAACTTTTACACTGCAATATACTCTAAATTAACACTACCTCTCTTTTGGGATAGTCGGTTAAAAAGAAAA